>BQNB010007676.1:74234-92685 GCA_026074375.1 Tanacetum coccineum | reverse complement strand
CCATGATCGAAAACCTGACTTATCCTATCTTCATGTCTTTGGTGCTCTATGTTATCCCACTAATGATGGTGAAGATCTTGGTAAGTTGAAACTGAAGGCTAACATTGGAATTTTTGTTGGTTATGCTCCCACGAAGAAAGCATTCTGAATCTATAACAAAAAGACCCGAATGATTATTGAGACTATACATGTTGATTTTGATGAGTTGACAGCTGTGGCTTCTGAACAATTTAGTTCAGGATCCTGGCCTAAACTTTTAACTCCTGGAATAATCAGTTCAGGACTCGTGTCATACATTCCTTCTTCAACTCTGTATGTCCTGCCAACAAAGAACGGTTGGGAAATATTGTTTCAACCTATGTTTGATGAGTACCTGAATCCTCCACCAAGTGTTGATCTTCAAGTTCCTCCAGTCATTGCACCAGAACCTGCTGTTTCACTTCCTCAACTACAATTGATCAAGATGCACCATCTACAAGTATTTCACAAACACCTCAAGAAACACCATCCCTAGTTATTCCTCTCGGTGTTGAAGAAGCTGACCATGATATTCAAGTTGCACATATGGATAATAATCCCTTTGTTAAATTTCTAATTCCAGAACCTAGTTCTGAAGAATTGTAACACCCCCAAATTGGGTCGAAGCGGAATAAGGGTCCGGGGCGTGTTACTTCTCAGATCAATAACACAAGATAATATAAGAACGACTAAAAAGTCGTTTAAAATGGATACATTGGATTTAAGATAGGCAGATATATTTGTAAAGGGCTCCTTGTATTTCTATAAAAGGAGATCCCAAGTGTAGTGAAAAAATAAGAACTCTTAGAGATACATTTTAGAGAAAATTTGTAATAGCTTCAAGGTTTGTAACCCCAGTACTTCAAGAGTACTCGTATTATTTAATAATATTGAAGCAGTGAGTTTTGTGTTCATTGTTTGTGTGTGGTCATTACTGTTTCATTAATAAACTTCTCTAGAGTATCAAAGTGTAGATTCCGCATACACTTTGGCATACATACAAAGTCTCAATCTTTCGTAAGTTTGATTCTCCAAGGTAACAAAACTCTTTATATCATAAACAGAATCGATCAAGCGTGGATCAACAAGTGGTATCATAGCCTGTGCTTAGAGAAACATTGATCTAGGGAAAATAGAGTAGAAATTCTCAAAACAATAGCGTTGCAAAGCTTCCCATGCTCAAACTAAGAGAGTGATGAGATGGGTGGGCATTAGAATCAAGCCGTACTTTCAAGATCCAGAGATTATGCATTTTCGAGAGTAATAGAAACTGGGAATTCTTGGGTACCTATCCTGTAACAACACCAGAATCAGGTCCATCAACACACATTGAAGATGAACTGCTACCTCTACGCACTGAAAGAAGAAGATGTGCAAGAAGACTGAAGCCAAAGCCAGAAGTCTTCTCCTCATGGCACTCCTAAATGAACATCAGCTTACATTTAACCAGTATGCTGATGCTCAATCTATGTTTATTGCTATTAAAGCCCGCTTTGGAGGAAATGTAGCAACAAAAAAGACACAGAAGGCATACTGAAGCAACAACATGAAAACTTTAATCTACAGAGCTCAGAAATCTTGGACACTATTTTTTAACAGCTTCAAAAGCTTGATAGTAGAATTGGCAATTCTAGTGTAAGATCTACTCCTCCAGAGGATCTAAATGTTAAGTTTTGAGAAGCTTACCTTCTAAATGGATCACATCGTGTAGCTGGATGAACAAAAACTGACTTTTGAAACTAAGGATTTGGATGATTTGTTACAAAACAATTTTAAAATTGTTGAACAATAAAGGTTAAGAGAACGTTGCTTATGCAATAATGATGATAAGAACTTGCATTTCAAACACTTCCAGTCCAAGCAGTACTAATACTACCTAATGACTGATTAACACTGGAGTTAGTACTGCAACCCCAAGGTTAATACTGCTAGTACTGAAACACTAGTACTGCTAGTTTTCAGTGATCCACAATTTATCCTTTTTGTCCACTACAACCACAAGGGTCTCAGTTTAGTTCATGAAGATCTTGAGCAAATTCATGATGATGATATTTGGACGACATAGATCTAAAAGTGAATACGGCTCTGCTGAGCATGAGGCAAAAGAAAGTTCTATCAGAGAACAGGAAGAAGATCATCATTGATAGAAGTAGTACTGCTGGGAATAATGAATAAATCAAAAAAGTAGTAATTGTTTCAACTATCATAAAATGGAATTATATACCATTTTGCCCGAGAATTAAGAGCACCAGGAAGTAAAACAACAGAAATTGAATCAGGAATCTCATCCAAGGCATTAAGGATTGAAGATGCTTCTAAACAAGGGAAATGTGGCTATAGATGGTGCTGGAATTTGATTGGAGTGACATGGCAGATGATGAAATACTCAAGCAAACAATGGCTCTCATGGCATTCACAGTTCTCGAGTATCAAATGAAAAATCTTGTTCTAGCAATCTTGTTTGCAAAAGATGAAGCGCTCAAAAAACATTATGATGATTTACTAGTTAAATTAAATGATAATTGCTTTAAAAGCAGCTACAAAAAGTAGGTCTGTCCATTTTAGAAGCACAAGTATTGAAATAAAAGAATCTGAAGTCATTTCTCTAAAGAAGATTGCTTTGCTGTAAAGAAGTGTAGGTCATAAGATAACTAATGAGATTAGTTAAACTGAACTGAAAAAGTTAAAGGGAAGAAAAAGAGGGTTTGATTTAAGCTAGCAAAGGTTGAAAATCATCTAAAGACTTAGATGATTTGCTTACAAGTTCAGTAACTGACTAAGAGCAAAAAGGGGTCTTGGTTATAATGACGTCCCCTGTCGACATCATCACTTAAATCTCAACAGACCACACCGTTAGACTGGTCTTATTCATGGACTTGAGGAAATCAAACAACCTACAAGTAAATGAGTATGAGTCCTAGAATTACAAAGTTAAAGCCAACACTATTTGTATAGCGAGTCAAATAATTCTAAGGAGAATACTGATGACTCTTTAACACAACAACCCAAGTCTGTTACTGAAACTAGCTCTGTTGTGTCTACACTTAAGGTAGACAAAGATATGGAAAGAAAAGATCTTTCCACCTGCTAATACATCGCAGGGTAGAATAGAACCTAAAACGGCTAGAGAGAATACGTAGATGCCACCAATTATACTGAAGAATGGGTGTCAAGATATGAAGAGAAGAAGTTGAGTCTATCCCTAAGGAAGAAAAGAAAACTGATGTACCTACTGCTACTAAGAAAGAGTCAGTTAAAACTGTAAAACCAATTGATGAAGGACAGTTAGGTATGCTAGAGAGGTATAAGTCATAAAGACGCTAGGAGGGGAACCAAAGACTTGAATGGACAGAAAACTAATCAATTAGTATGCTTAACGTTTTCTTTTTAATAACAAGGCATGCTTTATTTGTGGTAGTTTTGATCACATTCAATACAATTGTCCTAATGCTTACAAACATATGGTTCCAAGAGCAGTCTTAATGAAGACTGGCCTAAAAAACTATCTACAAATGACAAAGCCTCTGTATCACTTTAGTCTGTTAACACTGCCAGACCTTTTAGTACTGCTAGGACAGTTAATACTGTTAGGCCTTATAATACTGCTCACCCAAAATCAATAGTTTCTTGTGCTAGACCAAAGTCACACTTTCAAAATAAAGCACAATTAACTGTTCAAAGGCCCTTTTACAAGAATACAGCATTAACAAAAAGGTCTAATATTCAAAATATTAATACTGGTAGACAAATGTTAACTACATGTAAAGCCAAATGTAAATTACTGTCGGGCAAGGGGATTAATGCTGTTAAGACCCTCAGCATGTTGGGTTGGAAACCTATCAAACCCATGGTTGCAGTCACTAGTCTTTAACAATATAGGTTACATTGAAGCACGAGGCAGTCCAAGTCAGTAATGGCTGGTCCCTAAAGATAACTAACTTCAAAGTTTTATTGCAGAGCAATTCACAAGCTAAATGATAAAGGATTTGTGATTAGTGAATGTTCAAGGCACATGTCCCGGAAAACATAAGCTCATCTTTCATATATCATAGACTTTGATGGAGGTTATTTACTTTTGTGGAGGAGCAAACAGAGAAGAATCATGTAAAGGTACTATCCAAAACAGATAAACTTGATTTTGAAGAGGTAATACTTTGTCAAAGAGTCTGCAGTTCAACCTTTTTAGTGTCATCACAATGACAATGACAAAAAGAACTATGTTCTTTGTTTACTGACTCGAATGTCTTGTTTCTATCTCCATAATTTTAAGTTTCCTGATGAAAGTCGATACTTCTTAAAAATTCCTAAACAGAATAACATGTACAGTTTGATATTCAAACATAGTCTTCCTAAGATGGTTTAACTTGTCCTAGATCAAAAGAGACAACATCTGAGGAATCATTAATATGGCATAGAAGGCTTGGTCTTGTAAATTTTCAAAAATATCATTAAACATGTCTACATAAAATCTTGTAAGAGATTGGCTTTAAAACGATTTGAGAATGACCAACATGTGTTAGCCAGTCTTAAAGGCAAGCAACAATAGAGCCTCTTTGTAAGACCAAGCTTTAGTCCCCATTAACTAAGTCATTGTTTATGCTAGCACATGGATCTTTTTGTCCAACTTTTGGTAGTATTTATGCATTAAAAATACTAGCTTGGTAATTACTGATGATTAGTAGTAGATTTTCATGGTTATCTTTAAAACTAAGGATGAAACTAGTGAGAACCTAAAATTTTTTATCAAAGAGATTAGAAAATCTAGTGAATAAAGAAAGTTAAAATAATCAGAATGACAATGGACAGAATTTAAAAACCAATGTGATTGGATAGTTTTGTAGACAAAAAGGTATCAAAAGAGAGTATAGTGTAGCAAGGACCACCTCACAAAATGAGGTGTAGCTGAAGAACGATAGGACCTCTTATTGAGGCAGCTAGAAAACAAATGTAGTGACTCTAAGTTTACCTGACAACATTTTGCGGCAGAAGCTGTTCTACTAGCTTGTTATGTACAAAATAGGCGTCCTATAGTCAAACCCATAAACAACAGACTCCTTAAGAATTCTCCATAGGGTAATTAAACCTAGCTAAAGCCTTCATGAAACCATTTGATGTCATGTCATACAATTCTTAATACCTATATAAGTTGGGCAAGTGTTGATGGAAAAAGTGATGAAGGTTTCTTTGTTGGGTATTCCTTAGTAACAAGCTTTAGGGTATACAACATTAGAACCAGGAAATACAGGAAAACTTGAAGTATGGGTTCTTAGAGCAATAAACCTATGTTAGAAGGAAAGGTCCAAAAGTGCGTTTAGATCTTGATTCTCTAACCCAATCCATGAATAGTCTGACAGTGAGGTTGCAGGGACTTTTTTACTAATGTTCTGAAGGTATACAAGAAGTTTCTGAGTCAACACATCCTCTCAACAAATTAAGATTGTATTATCAAGCCAATTTGGAAGGATGCTTCATACTTTGATGATGATATCACTCAACATCTGTTGCTGAAGCATAAATACAATATCAAGAGGACTCATGAGATGGCAGTTTTTCAGGATAATGGAATTCGAAATAATCAACAAGTTAATACTGCCATCCACTAAGTTAATACTGGTAGTAGAGAAGTTAGTAATGCTATTCCTGAAGTTAATACTGCTACTCCTGAAGGCTTGATGGGACCAATTCCTACAACTGAAGAAACACAAGAGGAGGGCCAAGGCATTGATTTGGGGAACCTTTCACCATCTTATGTAGTCTCTTCCACTCCTCATATAAGAATTCACAAGGACATCCAATTGATCATGTGATTGTGATGTGCAGTCTTCTGTTCACAACAAAGAGGATGACAACTTCTTAACTCTGAACTAGGATTTTCTGTTGCCATATATAGAAGGAAAGACTTACCAGGACGACTTTACATACATCCTTTTTGCTTCTATAATCTTATTAAGTTTCTATCTCAAGAAGAAACCAAAGAGAGTTTCTAAACTCTTAATAAACCTGCAAGGGTAGAAGCAATGCAAACAGAAGAACTCCTCCAGTTCAAACTACAAAATGTATGGGTTCTTGTAACTTGCCCCAAAGGTCATAGGGCTTAAATTGGTTACAAAGTGGTTCTACAGAAACAAGAAGATGAAGGGGAATAATTTCAAACAAAGCAAGACTTATTGCCCAAGGACATACACAAGAAGAAGGTATTGACTATGATGAAGTTTTTGCTCCAGTGGCTAGAATTGAAGCCATAAGAATATTCCTGGCTTATGCTTCTTCATGGGTTTTTTACAGTCTACCAATGGATGTCACGAGTGCTTTTGCCACCTATTCAATATCAACAATCTCGGAATGAGATGTCAATAGATAACGTGTGTATCTCCGTGACAAATGAGACAAGTTTCTGTTGAGAGAAACCCGAATGGCTGGGAAGGGTTGTGCAATGCATCACTGGGTCCATGATGTCGTTTTCAATGTCAGCAATCAACTTGTGATTCTGACAGCATATGTATTGACCCGGTTTCTGCCATAAGTTGTGTGGAGGGCTTCTTTGGTCGTTCGGTCTAAAAAAAATTTTGCTCGTTCGGTCAAAAAAAATTTTGCTCGTTCGATTCCACTCGTTCGGTTCAACTCGTTCAGTTCAAGAAGTTTAAACTCGTTCGGCTCGATGGAAAAAGAACTCGTTCGGTCCTCGAAAAAATTTTCTCGTTCGGTCCAAAAGAGAATTCGCTCGTTCGGTCCTTGAAATTTTTCCGCTCGTTCGGTCCTTGAAATTTTTCTGCTCGTTCGGCTCTATAGAAAAAGAACTCGTTCGGTTCTCAAAAAAAAAATTCTCGTTCGGTCCTTGAGATTTTTCGCACGTTCGGTCCTTGAAAATTTTGCTCGTTCGGTCCTTGCGTTTTTTGTCACTCGTTCGGTTGTAACGTTTTTTCACTTTTTTCGTTCTTCTCTTCTTGTCACCCGAGTATCACTTTGAATAACCCAATGAAGCCGAGAGATTGTGAGCTCTAACTAGGCGTTTCCAACAACAAAATGAGCCACAAAAAAAATATGGTTGCCGAGTGATTAAACAACCCAACTGCCGAATCCAATAGGCTTATAACAAACAAAAAAAACCACGATATCCACCCGAGGCGATTGATACCAATTGTAGGTTCCCGATTAACACTTCCACTTCATAACACGAATCGAAACAAGAAACTAGAAAATAGATAAAGGTTTTGAGAGAGAGAGATGAGAGAAAAAAGATAGAAATTAGATTTAGAAAAAAAAGATATTATGAGAGATAGATATTTTCATATGAAAATATCTATATATATATATATATCCCTACGACGCGTGGGATATTTAACTAGGACTCGGGCTCGGGTTTTGTTTGGGATTAAACCCGAAACATATACAATATTAGATTAACTATCGAGCCCGATTCCCGATATTATTCTATTACAACATTAACTAATTAAAGACCGAAGCTCCATCATAGAGTGACCGAGCTTCCTTGTTCGACTCAATAAATTGAGGCTAACAATCTCCCCCGAAGTGAGGTCTTGAACACAGGAACGAGCTTCCTTTATTGACTCAATAAAATTGAGGCTAACATTATTCCTCGGTTCATAGGTTTGACTTCCTCTCTGCCCAATGTAGGGTATATGCGAAATGGAATAACATTAATGTTAGAACCGGTATCTGCCAAGGCGTTAAGATTGATTTTTGCCTCCAAGCGGATTAGAATTATGAATGCACCAGGATCCTCCTTCTCCTTCAAAATCTCTACTCCTAATGACTCTTTTTACATTCTTATATTTCTTCCTCTTCTTAAATTTCACCATCCAATTTGCTGCTTGTCCAAAAAATAGCTAACTAGTATCTTCTTGATCTTTGTCCATTCTGTTTGCCATAGACTCGATAAACACCGGTCTTGCGCCTCTTCATGTATACAAAAAAACCTTTCATTAGATATCAATAGCAATTTCCCCACGGGAAGCTTCCTTCTTGTGTCAAAGCAAAGACCTTTCCAATATTCAATGATGGGTCCTTCATCAAAATAGTTACCAAATCTGGTTGTTCTCAAATATTTTCTCCTTGTTCCTACACGTTTTTACCCTATTTTAATACACAACGGTGCAGTTCTTAGCCTTACGATATCTGATGTCCCCCCACAAATTGATTCCTTTGGTATGAGCCCCCTCAATCACTACTCGGACTTTCTTCAGTTTCTTCAGGTTTATCTAGGAAGGGGTCAAGTTCAGGATAGATGGTTATGTCATCATTCTTGAAATCTACTATTCCTTTGGTAAGTCGCATGAATGATCTTCCTAGAATTACTCCCAGCTCAATGTTATCCTCCTCGGGGTTTATGATGAATTTCACAAAGTATATTTCTCCTCTTTAAGCCACAATCAATTCTTTTTTAACCACCTTATCTCCATTTTTCACCTCGTGTTTCAAGTACAACTTAATAGCAAATTCATTCAAGATCAAATTTTTGTCTTGTTCCAGATTGATTTCCCCATCATAAGCTTCAAGTCCATTCACAAAGCAAGGTGCTACTGATAACGCTCCAGATATACATAATATCCCTTAGAAATGTGAGAAATATATGTACTAACGCAATAAATATTGCAAGAATTGGTCGTTTGCTATGTAAATATTGTTTCAGGACCAAATATGGAAGGAATGACTTAACGTGCAAGAAATATGGTTACTTACAACTATTATTCGTCAAAAGAAGGATCTAGAAAAGGACTGCTGATGTAAAAGGCACAAGTGCGCCGGTTTTATTATCAAGTGTGGCGCATTTGTCAGCGGGTTTTAATGCAAGTCATTTATTAGGGATGTGCGGTGCACTTTTATCCAAGTGCGGCGCACTTTCTGTGTCAGTTACTAAAAAATCATTAATGATGCAACTCTTGACTTGCCCAATCATCACTATAAATAGAAGCATGGATTTAGAGAAGAAAAATCATTCACAACAACAACATTTAGTTCACAACACATACTAAATCATTCTCTAAGAGTTGGAGAAGTTCTTAGGAAGATTTGAAAGGTAAACCTTCATCTTTGTCTTTTTCCGGGTAGAAGAGCAAGTGAAGTGTCCTTTAAACTCAGCAGTTTGGAGGTGCTAGTTGTCAGTTGTTTCTCTGTTCTTAGAAGGAATTGTTAGATTGGAACTTTTGCTCTTGAATTTTGGTAAAAACATGTTTTCATCCTTTTATAATATGAATTTTGGATTTATCATACTTGTTGAATATGTTGCTATTATGATTGTTGAGTAAATTAACATGTTTGGTTAGGGGATCTATGGATATTATGGATTAAACTTGACTCTTTGAATAAAATTTTGATATGAATACTATAAGCTTGATGTGTTTGAACTTAGACTCTTTAATTTTCGTTTGGTCACCACTTATCTCGGATATAGGTCGAAAGACTCTGGTTAAGTGACTGATTTCCTAGTTGTCTGTCTGTAACAACTAGACCTTAGCCTTGTGAGGATTGGATAAGTAAACAAAAATTAACCTAAGTGCAAAAGGGTTTAACGCTAAACCACATGTCTAACGAACTTGGTTTAGCAAGCTTATATTACTCATCATCAAACACGGATCACACTTAAAGCATTTTCATAATTAAAGATAAAGGCCGAAAGGGTTTTTCATTATGAACAATAAAAGATCTTTTTAAGCAACTAAACATTCTTAAATTGATTATAACTACATTCGTGAATCATTCACCTACTCAAGTTTATCTATAATATTTCTTGTTCCTTAACCAAAGATGTCTTTTAATTGAATTAGACCATTATCTTTAGACCCGTGACAATCTATAAGATAATCCTTTTCGTAATATTATCGACTTTGTCTTAGAATTGCCAATCTCCTGTGGAAGGACCTGACTTACCTACAATACTATATTACAAACGAGGGTTATACTTTACCAGTGTGTTTTCATATAATTGTCCGGTATTTTCAGTCTTATAAATTTTAAAGCTTTTTAAACACATCAGCTACATACCTCTCACTTACTTCTTCGGTTTCTATCCTATAGAAAGTGAAAGCTTTAGCTTCTTTCTTCTCTTGACTATAAGTTGTGTCTTGATATTCTAGAGTTTCCCATTCTCCATGACTTTCAATTCCATCATTTATCGAGACGCGGTTATCTTCTCCCAAGCAAATCTTACCAATACTTGAATTAGGGTCCATGGTTCTTTTAACACACCACAACATTAGAACACACGTTAGTGGGTTAGTTAAAACAAATAATAACAGCTTTTTACACTTACATAAGATTAATAAACAGATAGTAATCAACAAACGGAGCAATTTCCTTATGATAACGAAGATATAAATGTTTTGTGACTGTTCAGGTAGAAAAGTGCATCGCACTTCAAATGAAGTGCGGCGTACTTCCTGCGTTTTTTCAAATTTTTTACGATTTTCCAGAAAAACCAGCGTACTTACTAATAAGTACGCCGTACTTATTAAGTTTTCAGTTACAAAACTTTTCAAACGTTTTATTTTTGGATTTTTAACGGTTATGTTTTTATTACTCTTAAATAATTCATAAAGAACAAATTGTAACAGGTTAATAAACACAGTTTTAATTATATAATAATATGGATGGTTACAAAAAAAAATAGTTTTTATAAGATTTTTATAATTATTTTTTAAATAAGCACACTCAAAAAGTAAAAAGCAGGACAAGCATCTTAATACTTACAGTTTTTATAGATTTAAACATGAAAGATGTAAAGCATTATTTCTTTGATTTTTTTGTTTTAATATACAAGATACTTGTATATAAGAACTTTTGATGTGTTTATAGATTTGAACGGCGCCAAAAACTTTTGATGTGTTAAAAAGCTTTAAATTTATAAGACTCCTGAATACAAAGATACAGCAGGAAGTGGAGGAAAGAAAGAACCTGAAGCTTTGGTCTTTCACAAAATGGACACTAAAGAGGATAGTGATCGGTATATTGCACAATGTTTTGTGAATGGTTTATATGCATCAGATGGAGAGATCAATTTGGAAAAGAATGATAACTTAATCTCAAACGACTACGCAGTCAAACTTTGTCTTGAGTATGAGGTTAGGAAAGGAAAGAAGTTGTTAAAAGGAGTTGATGTGTTTACTACGTGGGGGAAATTGACTTTGTTCAATTTCATCATAAATTCCTGAAGAGGAAAAGAATTTGCCAGGATTAATTTTCGAAAGATCATTCTTGCGTTCTGCCAATGCAATAGTAAACTTCGGGGAAGGCACTATTACAATACAACCTGACTTTGACCCTTTTCTTTTAAGCAGTGATGAAGAAGGGAACCCAAATCTTGATAACTTAGAAACGTTGCTTGACTTTGACTTTGATGAGGTACCACAGACAGAGACCGATCTCCCACCAATGGTATGCAAAATGGGCAAGGGAAGTAGGAATAAAAAGAAAATAATGGAAAACATCATGTACTTTAATGATGGTGTTGGACCATCTTCATCCGTTGGAACACCCTTAACCCAAGAGGAAGCAGAAAGGAGGGCACTTGCCCACAATATCAGTACGAGGTATGAAATGCTAGAAGAAGTGAGGCCGTTAATAGAAACATTGGCCTATAATGACAAATACATAAAGTTGTTGGACGAAATCTGGGCCAACAAATTTCATAATTAATGGAAAAAAAAAAATTTTTTTTTTTTAAACCAGAAGAAGAAAGAGCAATGGTAAAAGTGAAAGGACAGATGCTTAAGGAAAAGAAAGATCCAGGGGCATTCATATTTCCAATTAGGCTGGAGGGCCTAATCAATGAAAACGCTCTCGCTGATACAGGATCTGACACTAACACCATGCCATACAGAATCTACGAACAGCTAGGCAGAGATGATATCATGCAAGAAGAAAGAAACATAACAATGATTAACTATACAGAAGCTGAAGTAACTGGTCGGTTAGTAAATGTACTATGTCAAGTTGGATTCACCACTCTGTCTGCCTAGTTCTTGATTTTGGAAATACCTATAGACCGGGACGCACCTATCATGGTGGGTCGTAGATTCCTTGATACAATTGGAGGCAACATTGACATTCCAAACAGGATATTAACTACTTTTGATGGACTTACTCGTCATACCTTTAGAGCAGCTAGATCAGAAAAAATTAGAATTGCTGAGAGCGACTTAGATGACGAAGAATACTATCTGATTAAGAGGAATGATATGGGAACACCAATTCACAACTCCAGACCAATCGGATACCAAAATAATACCAACCATGCTGAAAACATAACCATGTCAACTCTTGAATCAGTAATAAACCAGTTTAGAAAAATCAGTGTGTGGAAAAAGGCTGTAAGTTTCCTAGGATCACTCCCTGCTAAACTAAGAGATGTTGAATGGAAACCCGATTACAAATTATGCTATTCTAATCCAGAGTTAGCAACTGGGCAGTGGAAAACTGAGATTCGTTTAACCGACCCCTATGGAAATATCTACATGCATGCTTTTATGACAAAACCCACAAAAAGTAAATTGTCTAAATATCACAAATTGAGTGACATAATGTCACCAAACTGGTTCATCGAGTAAACTTTGGAAGCAAGAATAAGGGAGGAAGAGTTAGTGTACTCCCAAAATGATGTTTATCGTACTTTAATTTTACTTTTTGTCATATGCATATCTAAATAATAAATCAATTGTATTTAATCCATTATGGATTATACTTTGATGTACGGGGACTACCCCGATATTAATAAATGAAGATTTTGGTGGACTAATTTACGTTTCAGTTATTATAATTAATAAAAAAATATAATATAAAAAAGGGGGGCCATGTTCGCCGCATTTAGTGGAAGTGCGCCGCACTTTCAGATATTTCAGGAACAAAGCTTATAAAATAAGTTTTTCGACTCATTATAAATACCACACTCAAAAACATAGACACCGTCGGGTTTCTAATCAAAATCGAAGAAAAGATTCTAAAAACCAATCCACCAACTTCTTAATCATGCCAAGGGTATGTTTATTTCGTTCCTTACTATTTCTTATCATCAAATCCATTATAATTATGTGTTTAGGGTTTATATGAATTAAGTTTAAGAAAATTATGAAGTTATGCCAATAGAATTTGAATAAGACTAGGATTATGCCTTAATAATTTTAGAAGTAAGAATGCTATCAGAAAACCCTTGAATAAATCCAGGTTTAATTATTTGAAACTAGTTTTTGGATTGAGATAAAATTATTAAGAACTTGATTTATTTTAAAACAGAGCAGGAAGTGCGCCGGTTTTGGTTTGAAAAACCACCGCACTTGCTTGATTATTTAAAAAACCGCCATACTTGCTTGATTATTTGAAAAACCGCCGCAATGGGTTTTGTGCGCCGCACATTTTACCACAGAATGTCTGTAAATTGATAAAAACATAACCAACAATGCTAAATCTTGTCTAACTTAATTATATATCATGTTTTTGGTTGATTTGTGATATGTAGACTTCAGGAGCATACGATCATGAGGCCGGGTCATCCTATGCCAAACGCTCTAGAAATGTTGAAACCGTTAAAGAAGTATTATTCCTAGATGTTCACCACGAATTCTTGGAATAGAGTGGTTGTAGTAGAGAAGCAAAGTCTCGTTATAACACTAGGTTGGCATATTTGCTTCCGAAACTCATTTTTCACCGCAAATTATGGATTGGCAGTTGTTACACAAAATTGGTTGTGGAGAGGAAATAGATAACATGTTAAAGATTAGTCTGAAAGAAGCTGAATCCGGTGAGGAAATATTCTTTTCTATGGCTTGGGTAAGGGCTTTTAACATCCGTGAGCCTATCTACCCAGAACTTCGGCCGTAATTCTATCTACTTTAATATTTGATAAAGTATGCGCGAAGATTGAGTTTATACAGTCATAGAAGATAATCAGTTTTAGACTAGGAGGACATGCTCATAGTCTAACTTTGTTAGAATTTGCTAGGAGATTGGGATTGTATCATGCTGACGAATTGGAGGAAGAAGGTTTTGATACTTATTTTCAAGGAGGTTTGAGAAGTGATGAAACTTTAATGCTAGAGAATATTGGGAAAGGATTAGCACAGATAGGGACTTACATTTGTCTAGGAGCTCAATCACTTCAGTTAGATTCCCGATTCTCAGAGTGTTGCATAAAATGATCACTTACGAATTATGTCAAAGGACGACTAGATATGAGAAGATTCAGAGGAATGATCTATGGTTGTTAAGTATGTTTGAGGCTAGACATCAGAATGGGTATGCAAATGTGGCTTGGGTGATTGCAAAATAGATAAAAAGAAAGGGGGTTAGAAGTCAGAAGGACAGTCAGATTTGCTGTGGTCAGTTCATTTCAAAGATTGCTAGGAAGAGCAGAGTTTTGACTGAAGGGATAGTACATACCCTAAGTACTTCGGTTTACTGTAAAGATTTAGACAGGACTAACCCTGAGAGAGTTGATCGACTCTGAGGATAGATCGATTCCTGATATTCCAGTTAATGATGTCTCGAGAGTTGCCGCCCAGAGAGCTCCAAGAGTTCAGCGAGCTTCGATGCAGGATTTATTTGAGCGTATGGATAGCATGGAGATCAGATAGGAGGCGATAGAGAAGATGGAGTACAGACAGACTTATCACTAGGATAGGTACCAGGGTGTCTTTGAGCACATGGCAGGAGTTTATAATGTTCCGTTACAGGGTGATTACAACCCACCTGGTTATGCTCAACCCCAGTACGACCAGTACTACCAGCAGTACTATCCACAGCAGCAGCATGATGATGAGGAGAACGAGTAGTTGGATATGTGATTATGTGTGTTTGGACACATGTGTTTCATATACAATATAATTATTATTATTATTATTATTATTATTATTATTATTATTATTATTATTATTATGTGTAAATGCCTCTGTTGGCATTAAAAACAATATTTTAAAACTCATTAATTAATTAGAATAATTATTATCATACATATGTTTTGGAGTATGTAAATTTGAAACAAGTGAAAGGAGCTGAAAAAGATGAATGCAAGCAAGAGATTTAGAGGATACGCAATACCAAAAAGTATATTTCACTTCCCCTATTTATCTTTTCTCTATAATCTATCGCATTAGGTACCAATGCCTCATATAAGTAATGGGGAAGATAACCTAGGAAGAGAGAAAAAGTGAAAACATTCATAACAAATTTAAATTTTTATGATCATAAGCAATCTGACTCGAGATAGATAACGTTACTAGCATATTATGCCATCAATTAAAAGTAAGGTTCGCCCTTAGACTTTAATATTTCGGGTATCCATCTTTGATACCCAAGATAATTGATGCCTTTAGCATGTTCGAGTTAAGGTTTGATTACAGTCATATATGTCTATTCCGTCGTTACGGATGTGTACGTATGGTCTTTGTCGCTTTTTCTGGAACAGTGGTATCAGTTGAAAATTATTAGTGTGTCGGTGATTTGTAAATTCTAGAACTTGTGCTTGAAATCTTTTCGAGACCGCAGTAAGATCACGCTTGCGTGATATAAACATTTTTCTGATAAAGAGGTATTATTAAAATGGAAAATATAAATAAATTACTTTGTTGAAAAAAAACTTTTTAATTAAATCATATGAAATTTTATCCGTTCGAAGTGTTGCGCGTAACTGCAAGTGTTCTTATCATAAGTATGCGGGAAGCAAATTCCCCCAAGATTAGCAAAAAAAAAGAGAAGAAGTCTGAATGTCTGAGTATCACCTAAACAAAGAAGTTCTATGGAACAACGGATAAGATAGACTATTATTTAATTATAAACTTTTTTTTACAAAACAAACCCGAAACTTACTAGTATGTAACCTCTTTCGAAGATAATGTCCGGTGCTTACGCCATGTCGGTGGAGTTTAGTTTCTAGTACAAGCTTATGGTAATTTGTACATTTCATGACTGCGCGTTTGAGTGACTCCCGTTTATTACCCTTATCACTAAATTGAGCGTGAGTGAAAAATAAAACTTATCTGAAATTTTGTGAGTTGCTTTGTCGCGTTATCTGTGCTTATGATTTCTAATCTGATGAAACGAAATTCTTTCGCTTTGATTGCTTAAGGGCAAGCAATAAGCTAAGTATGGGGGGATTTGATAACGCTCCAAATATACATAAAATATCCCTTAGAAATGCGAGAAATATATGTACTAACGCAATAAATATTGCAAGAATTGGTCGTTTGCTATGTAAATATTGTTTCAGGACCAAATATGGAAGGAAGGACTTAACGTGCAAGAAATATGGTTACTTACAACTAATATTCGTCAAAAGAAGGATCTAGAAAAGGACTGCTGATGTAAAAGGCACAAGTGCGCCGGTTTTATTATCAAGTGCGGCGCACTTGTCAGCGGGTTTTAATGCAAGTCATTTATTAGGGATGTGCGGCGCACTTTTATCCAAGTGCGGCGCACTTTCTGCGTCAGTTACTAAAAAATCATCAATGATGCAACTCTTAAATTGCCCAATCATCACTATAAATAGAAGCACGAATTTGGAGGAAAAAATTATCATTCACAACAACAACATTCAGTTCACAACACACACTCAATCATTTTCCAAGAGTTAGAGAAGTTCTTAGGAAGATTTGAAGGGTAAACCTTCATCTTTATCTTTTTCCGGGTAGAAGAGCAAGTGAAGTGTCCTTTAAACTCAGAAGTTTGGAGGTGCTAGTTGTAAGTTGTTTCTCTGTTCTTAGAAGGAATTGTTAGATTGGAACTTTTGTTCTTTTAATTTGGTAAAAACATGTTGTCCAGCCTTTTAATAATAAGGAATTTTGGCTTTAGCATACTTGGATGAATATGTTGCCACTATGATTGTTGAGTAAATTAATATGTTTGGTTAGGGGATCTATGGATATTATAGATCAAACTTGACTCTTTGAATGAACTTTTGATATTAATACTATAAGCTTGATGTTTTTGAACTTAGACTCTTTAATTTTCGTTTGGTCACCACTTATCCCGGATATAGGTCGAAAGACTCTGGTTAAGTGACTGATTTCCATGTTGTTTGTCTGTAACAACTAGACCTTAGCCTTGTGAGGATTGGCTAAGTAAATGAAAATTAACCTAAGTACAAAAGGGTTTAACGCTAAACCACATGTCTAACGAACTTGGTTTAGTAAGCTTATATTACTCATCATCAAACACGGATCACACTTAAGGCATTTTCATAATTAAAGATAAAGGCCGAAAGGGTTTTTCATTATGAACAATAGAAGATCTTTTTAAGCAACTAAACATTCTTAAATCGATTATAACTACATTCGTGAATCATTCATCTACTCAAGTTTATCTATAATATTTCTTGTTCCTTAACCAAACATGTCCTTTTAAATCATTGAATTAGACCATTATCTTTAGACCCGTGACAATCTATAAGATAATCCTTTTTCGTAATATTATCGACTTTGTCTTAGAATTGCCAATCTCCTGTGGAACGACCTGACTTACCTACAATACTATATTACAAATGAGGGTTATACTTTACCCGTGTGTTTTCATATAATTGTCCGGTATTTTCAGTCTTATAAATTTAAAGCTTTTGAAACACATCAAAGTTTTTGGCGCCGTTGCCGGGGATTGAAAACATTTTTCGATAAAGTCAATTTTTTTTAATATTACAAACCCAAATTTTAAAAATCGTCGTACCATTTTCCAGCAAACGGAAACCATTTTATTGCTACTGCTTCAGAAAGTACGCCGCACTTTGCTTGTTAATTGAGAAAAGAAGTTGGAATTAAAGTAACTTGACCATAACCAAAAACCCAAAGAACCCCATAATCTGTAATTTAACTTTTTGAATGAGGAATATATTTCCAATATTGATAATTGTTAAATTTATATATAACTTGTGTTTAAAAATGAAAAAAGCAAAAAATATTTTCTTATTAGCTTATTTGGTTAATTGTTTACATAATTGCTTATGTTTATTATGTGTTAAATACCTTTTGAAGAAATTCAAGATATATATATTAAGTCTTTTTGATAAATTGTGCAAATAAAGAATACAATAAAAATTAAAAATGACATTTCCAGAAGTGCGCCGCACTCGTACCAAAGTACGCCGGTGTTTCTGGAAAATAAAGAAGGATTATTAACTTTTCAGAAAGTGCGCCGCACTCTTCCAAAAAACCGCCGCACTTTTCTATCTGAACCAAATCAGAATGTAAAAAATTCATATTTTGCAAAGGGATTGTTTGAAATGAAGATTGCTATGTGCTTATTAATGTTATGTAAGTGTAGGAAGTTGCTTATATATACTCTAACAAACCCACTAATGTTTATTTTAATATTATATTGTTTTAAAAGTAATATGGACTCGAGTATGGGAAAGATGTGCCTAGGAAAGGACGTGATTGAGATCTCTAGTGACCGAAACGAAGGGTCAGGAGATTGGGATTCACCTGAATACAAAGATACA
>BQNB010007676.1:0-73209 GCA_026074375.1 Tanacetum coccineum | reverse complement strand
CTTATGGTTTTTATAGTTCAAACGGACCCTAAAACGTCTGAAAATACTGTTTTACTATTCATGTCAGGAACATACATTTGTAAAAAAAGTGTGCAGAAATTTTCATGTCATTGTCCGGAAAATAGTCCAAGTTTGATTACGAATAACTCTTCCGTTTTACACTTTCGGGCTTCAAAAATCGCACTATGTTACCGAAAAATCATTCCTAGCAAGTTTCTAGTTTTATACTTAAGCCGGTTCAGACCAAAAAGGGATCAAAATTACGAAAACCAAATCTGCCAGATTATATAGAAAAACTGCATTTGCCGGTATTGTTTCATATCTTGTTTTGACCATAACTTCTTCGTTATGCATCCGTTTTTCGCGTTCTTTATATGACCGGAATCGTATTGAGACGTACTAACATATTTTTAAGGTTTTAACTCATCAAAAAGTCCCTAACTTTCTGTTTAAACTCGGTTGTAAAAGGGTGTATTTATGCACTTTTTGTTTATAATTTTTAGCTCATTTTTACACAACAAAACCTCTAATCTATGCACTTCATCCACTTTCAAACCAACAACATCCAACTAACCTAATCTCATCCAACTATTCACAACATAGTGAATAAAAACATGATATAAATTATAAAACTAAATAAACTAGTTTATGAATAACAAACTAGACAACTTGTTTAATAATCATATAAGTAAGTATTGTTCTTGATTTCTTTGCAAACATTTATAAAAGTCTATTAGTTGGTGATATAACTTTATAATCATGATGTTCATGTGCAAAAATAAATAATAAAAGTATAAAAACATGTATAAACTTGATCAAGGTAAATAAAAATCAAAAGAGTAGATGGAGTATGCTTACAAAGATTATGAACACAAATGAAACATAGCCTTTGATTTTTAACCCAAACACTTTATAAAAA
The DNA here is from genome assembly GCA_026074375.1 of Tanacetum coccineum. Lineage (NCBI taxonomy): Eukaryota > Viridiplantae > Streptophyta > Magnoliopsida > Asterales > Asteraceae > Tanacetum > Tanacetum coccineum. Next base: position 72,290 of record BQNB010007676.1, on the reverse strand, counting down.
CCAACTTGAAATTCTTGAAACCCTAAATTAAATTTTGAAACCCAAACTTAAAAATACCTTAGAACACCTTATATATGAACCTTGAACACACTAGTATGCTTAAAATATCAAGAAAATAAAAAACAATGGAACCCTTTTATGGCTTATTTTGAGGAGAGAAAAGAATGATTTGTTTTGTTTTTGCAAGTGATGAATGGAAGTGAAGAAGCTAGTTGCTTGCACCTATTTATCTAGGAAATATCTAAGAAATATCTAGGAGACAAAATCACTAAGGAAGGTAAGGGGGTGTGGGCTTGTGTAAGTAAAAGATGGGACATGAAATGTGTAAGTGTTGAAAAGAATGCACCAACTAGTTGTTAAGTGTATATCTTAATGTATATCTTGGTATTATTTTGTATCTAATACACATATAGGGCCGGTTGGTTCACATTTAGAGGGAGAGAAATGTTTAATTTTTGATAAGGTATAAATATTGTAGGTATTGGTAAAGGTGGTATAGTTTACATGCGTTCATGAAAGCTCATAACGTAAAACGTAAGCGTTTTACGTAAAGTATAAAAATAAAATATAAAAAGTTATAAATTATCTTCGTAATAATTATATAACACTTGATTGACATAAACTTTTATTTTTCTAATGCCGGTTTACGCTAATTGTTGATTTTTGGTTTATGCGATTTAACTTAACGGTTTAAATTAAAAGTAAACACGTAAAGGTTCAAAGTAAATTGTTTTGAGTTTATTAACGTAAAATGACCTAAAATGTGGATTGTCACATAGTGTAGTTTGATGTATTGCTTATTGATAAGTTAGGGATATGATCTAGTGGATTGTTACGTTTGAATGAGCAATTGATATGAGTATTATTTTGATTGTTAATTGTAATGTAAATGTAATTTGCGCTTTTAAACGAAAAGTTAAAGGCGTATCTGATATGAGGCTATGCATGTGTAATGTACTCATGTTCATATCAGACGCGCAGTTACTGTTTGTTTGGTTAATTTATGTTAGTAGAGATATGACATTGTTACGAATGATGATTTTTGATTAATTGACATGCGAAACATTGAATTTTAGGTACTAGTAGTTTGATATTAGTACTGAATATAGTGGTAGCTTCATTACGTGAGAGGAAGGTATTATTATTAAAAAGGAGTGGTTGACTTGTTTCGGTGATGTAGATATGAAAACTTTGGTTGTAGTACATCAACTGCATTTAGTCATTTTAGTTATGTTTCTTCATTAGTTTTTCTTCAGAATGTAAGAGATTAGGCATTAGTTAGATTTTATGCCTATGAGTAGTTGTAATCACTTGGGATAATTTTGCGAGTTGTTGTAGTTGTATTACTGAAATTAATAAAACAAAACAGTTATTTATGGTTTTGCACTGGTCTTGTTGTTTGGACTAGTTATTTATGGTCTTCGATTGGCTTTTTAGATACATAAAGTAAATGTTGTTAGTATTTTGATCAATCAATGTAACAAAAAATCTGATAGTGAAACTGATTTTGAATACTGCAATTGATGTGAGTTTTGAAGTTTAATTATTTAGATGCTTATTTGAACACACTACATATAACTCACTGTGTAAGTAGCCCATGGTTTGAATAAGTGAGCCTCTACACCATTGCCATATACTAGCATTTCTTAGCAACTATATAGAAAACATACACTGACTTTATAAAAGCATGATGAGCATTCACTTTTCCTAATAAATGGAGTAGAAATCACGTATCGTATAAAATTTTCCCTCATAATGTTGTTTAAAGCAATATTACATATCCATTATTCCTTCTAATTTTATACAGAAATGACAAGAACAATAATGGATGTCATATCAGTTAGCAATCTAACATTAGAAACACAAATACGTAGAATGAAATGTTCCTTTTATATGCCCTTGATGCATCTTACCTTTTATGTTTTGATGCAGCTACTTTTTAATAAAAGTGTTTATGAAATATACTCAATATCTTTTTGTTCATTTTAAATAATTTACTACTTTTATAATACTTTGTTTAGTGTATTGTAATGCAGCAGTATACACATTCTGGTGTAATAGAATACACATTTTAATGTAGTAGAATAACATAGTGATGCACTAAAGTAATAAAAGGATGACGTTGGTTATGTGGAGAAAAAGAAAGCCATAATTCTAGGACATGTTCATTGAAATTGCCACCATCGAAGAAAAGCAAGCAACCAGTAGAGCCGACAAGAGCAACAAGAGCTGGGCTTAGAGGATGTATTCGTAAAGCTTAAAAACATTATTTGAATATGTAATATGTTTAGTGTCTTATGATGTAGTAAAATATACATTTTGATGCAACAATATTTATATTGTGATGCAGTAAAATATTCATTATGATGCAGCAAAATAATATATAGTGATGTGGTAAAGTATTATTTTAACGCATCAGTATGATAACATTGGGAAACAATAGTATGTATAACATTGTAATTTCATAAATTAACATTGTGATGTAGTAAATTAACATTGTGATACAATAAAGTTATATTATTATTTAGCAATATTATAAGATTTTGTTGTAGTAATATGATAACATTCTGATACATTAGAACAATATTGTGATGCAGTATAATTTTATTTTGATTTAGCAGTATGATAACATTGAGTAGCAACAATATGTATAACATTGTGATGTGGTGAATTAACATTGTGATGCAATAAATTAACATAGTGATGTAGTAAAATTATATTGTGATTCAACAATATGATAACAATGTGATGCAGTAATATGATAACATTATGATGTAAAACAATATTGTAATGCGGTATAATTTTAAGATTATTTATAACATTATGATGTAGTAGATTTATACATTGTGATGCAGTAGATTTACATCATTGTGATGCACTTGACATACACATTATGATGCACCAGTTGTATACACTATGATGCACTGGTTTATACACTGTGATGCACTAGTATTTTCATTGCAGCACAATTTATAATTTAGTGCATCTATGTTCATTCAGATATTAACAGTAATCAAAAGTAATTAATATTAAACAAACATTGTCATCTTAAAGATATACAATACTTAGTATTAAACATTTAGTAATCCAAATTATTACATCTAATAGAATTTAAACATTTTTTTAATGATCCATAAGTATCATCCGAGAATCATTGTTACGGGTTCAATAATCCTTTGTACCATTCTGTCTTTTAATTTAAGTGTATCATTTGGTATTATACGATTAAAATATACTATTTGCAGCTTGTTATATGTCTCTGCACCTACCAAGACTTTCGTCTTTATCTTATTCATACTTGTAATAATTATCTTTCTTGTGTACTTTGCTCGCAACATATCAATTTGTCCTCTTGCCGGTGCCTTCCTTCTTTAACGCTTCCTCAAAAATACCACGACCCTAGTAAGTTTCCATATGCCTAAAAATACCATGACCTTTGCGGTAAACATCTCATTCCATCTTGGGTGTTTATTCCTCATCAAGTAGTCAACATGCATGTGTACCTGTGATAATTTATAATAGAGTATTAATTAATATACTGTTTTCATCGTGATGCAATAGTTATAACACTCTGATGCAGTAATAAAATATCAACTAATCATCTAACTTTAACTTACCGAATCAACTGCATACTCACTATTTCCTAGTTTGCTATTTTCATCTTCATTTCTACTTGTAACATGATTAAACAAAAAGCATTATAAAACATTTGTTGCATCACTTCTTCACATCAACTGCATCATAGTACAAAATTAATTGATAAAGATTTGAATAGTGGACTACCAGTATATAAAATACCATCAAACAGTAAGTGGGTAAAGTCCTGATGAGCTAGGGTTTATCAAGATCACCCTTGCTTTAATCCCTAGATAGATTATAATTAAACTAAAAGGATGCTTTATGCGGATACGTTAATTGTGACAGGATTTAACGTACCTAGGTCGTAGGATGATGTCCCGCCTAAGTCTTAAGAATGATATGCCGCTTTGAGATAAGAAATCATTGCACTAAATAAACAAACCAACATTTAATCGAATTTAATATGGATAATACAGTTTTCTATTATTTGGCTTGTACCGTTCTTTTATTTTCTGATTGTTTGCTTTCATGTTTATTGTGTTTAGAATTGATTATTGCCACCATAAAACCTATGCCAGTCTCTCAGGCTGAAAACCCCCATATCCGTTAGAAGCGTATATAGCATAGGTTTAACAAGTAATTAGAATTAACTTAATTAGAGTAATTAAGTTACTGATAGATTATAAGGTTAACGACCTCGCTTTTAGTGTTCGACACCCTACTTACCACGAAACTCTACCCGATCGGGTACACTGCCCGTTAAAGTGTTGTTTTAGGATAAGTCGACTAAATATAAATGTAAAACTTGGTAATCAATAAATTGATCCTACACGACAGCACATCAAGTTTTTGCCGCCGTTGCTGGGGAGTGAAAAAGTTTAACCTTTAATTTTATTAGTATTTCTAACCATTAGTTTAGATTAATCTAATTAGTGTAATTTAATTCTGTTTGTAATTAATTTAAATTATGTGATTTAATTGTGTGTTTAAATTCCCACATTATTTAATTGTTTTCTAAGTATTTTGTTCTGACAAATCAACAGATACGCTGTATCCACCAGTTGGATACGACGTATCGACCTTTCCACTAAGAACCGCATATTGACTTCTACAGTCTAAACAACATATCTGTTCTTCTAAACAATACGGCGTATTCTGTATAGTCAATACGGCGTATTGATCTTTAGCAGACCATACGGCGTATTCAAATTAATTGAATACGGCGTATTGATCATCTGATACAGTAACAGAGCAAAAATTTATTTCCGTTATTAAATTTTTGTATTCTTTCCAAAGAGCCTATCCTACTGATTTATTATCCTCTGTTTCAGGTGATGCATGACAAAGAGTTCCACTAAGGAACTAATTATACCTTTTGAAAACCCGAAAAGTGCATTTCGCTCGAAAAGGAGGCTCTACGAGACACCTGGTCTTGTGGAATCAAGTTCACCAGAGCTTGATTTATTTTCTAAAATCAAAGATCATTCAGAAGAAGAAACTATAGAAATTATGACGGAAACAATGGAGCAATACATGAGCAAGACGCGTGGAAACTATGGGTCGGGAGTTTAGGCTCAAGATTAATGACAAAAATCATTTCGAATTAAAAGGGCAATATCTCAAGAAACTTCGCAAAAATACTTTCAGCAGTTCGGAACATGAAGACGCAAACGAACACATCGAAAAAGTCCTTGAAATCGTTGACTTATTTCATATTCTCGAGGTGACTCAAGATCAAGTAATGCTTTGAGTTTTTCCCATGTCCTTAACTAGAGCCGCAAGTCGATGGCTCAGGAATGAACCATCAGGTTCAATCGCAAACTGGGAAACCCTGAAAACAAAGTTTCTGAACAAGTACTGCCCACCTACTCGCACTGCAAAGAAAATGGAGGAGAGTAACAATTTTCAGCAAGAACCGGACGAAAGTCTCTTTCGAGCTTGGGAAAGATTTAAGGAACTTTTGATGAAATTTCCCAAGCATTATCTAACTGATATGCAGGAATTTATCTTGTTCTATAATGGGCTCGATGTTCCCACCAGACAGATCCTTGACTCTAAAGGTGCCATTCCCACTAAAACTGTTGCAGATGCAAAGATAGCCATCCAAGAAATGGCTGAATATTCTTAGAAATGGCATAACGGAACATCTTTAAAAGCCAAAAGTACTGAAACTTCTAACGGACTAGCTGTTATTCAAGCCCAGCTCAACAACCTAGGGAGAGAAATTAAGAAAGTCAACGAGAAAGTATACGTTGCTCAGGTCGGATGCGAACTATGCAAAGGACCACACTACACAAAGGACTTCCCACTAAAGGAATAGGGGAATACTCTTGAAGAGGCTTATTACTCACAGTTTAGAGCACCCTATCAACCTGCAGGATAGTATAGAGCAGCAAGGCCAGGATTCTACCAACGCAACAATAGAAATTCTTCGTATCCTAATCGAAGACAGACATTAGAAGAATCGCTGACCAAGTTCATAACTGAGTCAGCAAAGAGACACGAAGAGAACTCAAACATAATCAAGGAGATTCGAGCTTCTACTGATACGGCTATAAGGAATCAAGGAGCATCGATTAAGACATTAGAAATTCAAATTGATCAAATAAGCAGAGTTTTACAAGAAAGAGGAATCGGAGGTCTGCCCAGCTCAACAGAACCAAACCCAAGGGACCATGTAAAATCAATCTCAACCACTAAAGCTGATTCATTTGAGATACGCCATATAGGATATAGTCCATACGCCATATCGGGCTCACAGCACAGAAGCATATTTTTTGAAGCAGTTCCCTTCCCAAGGCGACTACAAAACTACTGCTGTGACGATTGGAAAGAGGCACAAGATGTGAAGATTCTAGAAGCTTATGATCACACCTTGCCTCAAAAAGAAAAAGACCTAGGGAGCTTTACTTTACCTTGTTTTATTCATAATGTTTGTTTTGAAAAAGCCCTTGGTGACCTAGGAGCAAGTGTAAGTGTTATGCCATTTTCTACCTACACCAACCTTGGTCTAGGATTTTTTTTCTCACACTAGGTTGACCATTAAACTGGCCGACAGAACGATAAAATAACCAAGGGGTAATGCTGTAAACGTGCTAGTAAGGATTGGCAAATTTATTCCCTATAGACTTTATCATCTTGGACATACCCGAGGATGACGATGCACCTTTGATCCTCGGTCGGCCATTTTTGTGTACTGCCCATTCCAAGATTGATGTTTACAAAAGAAAATTTACTCTAAGGGTCAGAGAAGAAAAACTTGTTTTCAAAAGTATTAAGCCCGCTACTAGCTTAATTAGGAGGGTCTTTATGTTGAAAAATCTTGAAACAAAGCTTATAGAAGACGATAACGAGTCATTCGACCCACTTTATGGTAACTACATTGAATTAAATGACTTGGACACACCTCTAGAACTCGAGACAATTTAAGGTGTTAATTTTGGGCCAACTTTTGTCAATAAACCTGAAACTAGTTCTAAGTGTTATTATAAAATGAAGTTTTCGTGCATGATTGGGTATAAAAATGTTAATGCTGACTTCATCCCTTCCTTATTCGTTAATTTAATAACCAAAAGCTTTTATTATTCTATAATTAAGGACAAGGACGATCATGAAGGGAAGAGTCCAACCGGGGCTTTGATAGATATACCTGTTTTTGTTAGAAAATTTTCTATTCTTACAAGTTTTATCATCGCTGAAAATGATGATGTAACAAGTGATGTTGTGCTCGGCATGCCATTTTTCATGAAATGCGTGTCATGCCAAATGATTATAAAGAAATTCACTCACAAAGACAAGTGCGAGTGAATGATGGATGAATAATAAAGAGAAAGAAGTCGAACTTAACGACTAGCTGAAACAAAAGTGCTTCCCAGGAGACAACCCAGTCGTTTTAAATTGTTTGAATTGTTTTTAAATTATTTGCACGAAAATGTCTTCCCAGACGCTCCATACGGCGTATCGAACCCCTCTGGATATGACGTATGGATGTGTATGGACGTTATCAGTCTGTAATTTAATTTCAGTACTTTAAAAAATTTAATTGTTTTCACAAGTACCATACGACGTATCCTAGGGTTTGGGATACGACGTATTGATCCCTGTATAGTTGTGTGTTTAATTGTTTTCCTGCATTGTAACCATTGTATAACCGAGTTAGGAATCGCACTTTTGTCTTTTAATCTTTTATGCAGGACCTTGCTTTATGGAAAATCAATGATATGGTATACTCTGAAAAAGACGTGTGTTGAACTCGTACGAGCATTTTGTAGCCTCGTCAACACACTTTTCTCAAAGAATTCAAATTGGAGAATCATCCCGAGCAACATATCAGGGGAGTTCCTCGTTCTAATTCTATTTCCCATTTTCTTTATTGTTTTATCTATACAATGAGGATGTTGTATAATCTAAGTGGGGGGATGGAGAATTAGAACGCTTACTTGTCCTTTCTTTTACAAATAACATTCTAATGTGCTTAAATTATGCTAAATTTAAAAAAATTTCTAGCATAACTTTTGTAAAAATTACTAGTTACATGACCTCGCGCACTATAACCCTTAATGCCAAATTGTGAGATTTAAGCCTATTCCGTTTCCCAACGATTACTAAAAATTCTACAAAAATATGAGTGTGCCGGTGATGTAGTAGACTTTAGAACTTGGCCTGGTATATCACTCGAGACCACAACGATGAGTACTATGAATTTAGATGGAGAAACATTTTTAACTGGTAAATTTCTAGGAATACACCAAAGAGCCTAAATGTTGTAAAATTAACTAACTACATTGGTTAGTAAAATCCCATGTAACCCTTTGCTTACTCTCACCTTAAGAGTAAGATCCCCTAGAAAAACCTGTTGAGCCATTCTTGTCCTTTTTCACAACATATGTCTATTCCATTACACCTTTACACCTTAGCCTACCCTGTAGATTAAGCCTACTTAATCAAAGTTGCTAGTTGCTTTTATGTAAGGTTTTGTATTTCCTGTGTCAAAGTGAAATTTTCTATCTCTGTTATGGTCGGGAAATCGCACAATGCAATGGGAAAATATGTAGCTCGTGTATTTTGCTACTTTCGCGATTATGTATTATGTCCGAAGAAGACGTGTTGAAGGAAAAATTATCCGAAAACATTATGATTGTGAAGACGGTAAAATTGCATCGAGGTTTATGTTATGAAAAAAAGGAAAAAAAAATATATCAAAAAAGATAAGGAAGTTTTATAGTCAGTTCGTTAAACTTAAACCGAAGAAATTCTTGGAAGGATCTATTATTCGTGGATAAAAGTCAACGATATATAGTTTTGTATTAAGTGGTCGATATCATCGCTTTTGTAAAAGTAGATAACTTTGGGATGTAAGGGAAGTTGACCGTTATGGGAACGCCAACTTAGGTTGTCTTTGTCATCTCTATGATCGAGGCGTTTGTATATATTTCGAATCTTTATCATGGAACGGTCGAGAAAAAGTTACTAGCAACTACCTTATTTGTTCAAGCTTAATCTATTTGTTTTGTAAATTTTATTTAACAACAATTTGCTTCCCATTCATAGCAATTAACCTTAGGTTTTACTCGAACGAGGTTGGCGTGAGTCATGCATGTCTATTCTGTCGTTACCGCCATGTATGCATGATTTAGCCCCTATGTTGATTTATTACTTTTGGTGAAAACTAGAAGGTCCCTACTCTATATCATTCTTCATCCTTACTTTTGGTTAAGCTCGAATGAAGGTGTGTTCGAATACACATGTCTATTCCGTCATTACGGACGTGTGTGTATGCTTCAGCTACCTTATTGGTGTGGTACTATCGGTGAAATATTGTTAGAATGATTTACCTTTAGACTTATATAAAAACCCAATTTACCTTTTGACTTGTTTCTCCTTAGCTCTAGTGGTGGAGATGTGTATCCTTGCCAAGCTTATGATACGAAGCTAATCACGACCGAGCAAATGATCATACCAATTAAATGTTACACTTGATGTATCGTTGTGTGGTGTATATTTTATTGATTCAAGTTTTAAATTTGTATTTTGCTGACTAAACCAAAAATAACACTTTAACGGCCAGTGTACCCGATCGGTAGTAGTTTCGTGGTAAGTAGGGTGTGGAACACTTGAAGCGAGGTTAAATCTATCAATTTAATTAATATCTTGGTTATCTAATCTATGTTAATTCTATTTTATTCTAAACCTATGTCAGTCCTAATACTAGTTCTAACGGGAAAAAGAGGTTTTCAGCCTGAGAGACTGGCACAGTTTGGTTGGTGACTACAATCAATTCAAGGCACTTTAACCCACGTAAGCAAATAAACAAAAGATAAAAGAGCAGTTGAGCCAAATATAAGAAAATTGCATTAATCATTATTAATCCGATTAGAATGTTGGTTTGTTTATTAAGTGCAATGATTTCTTCTCTCGAGGCGGCATATCATTCTTAAGAGTTAGGCGTTACATCATCCTAAGACCTAGACACATTAATTCTGTCATAATTAAAGCATCCACATAAATATCCTTATTTGCTGATTATAATCTATCTTAGGGATTAAAGCAATGGTGATCTTGTTAAACCCTAGCTCATAGAGACTTTACCCACTTACTGCTTAATGGCGATTTATACACTAGTAGTCCACTTGTCCAACTATCCAATGGAATCAGAACGTTATTTGTTGAATTATCTAGGTTCACCTTCTAGTCAACACGATCAATAAACCATTGGCAATATCCAATTAACTAGTTAAGCCCGAAGCGTATCCTAGACACAGATTTAGAAGGACAATATTTATGATCCTATAATTCTAGATGTATAAATTACTATATGGAGAGCTATCCCAGACTCTAGATTTACTTGGTCCGTATCACTAGATCTAGTTGAATGATAGGTCGCATACAAAAACGCGTAAACAAGTATAAATTGATAAACATAAACAAGCATTCAACGATAAATCAAGAAATCGAGATAAACAAATACCAAACATTCAGATCTTCATAATAATGGCTAATACCCGAAGGTATTAGCCTTCAAACGTCATAATAAATACAAAAGCAATTATTTAGCCAAGGTAAACTAACCGAGTTAACGAATGATACCAAAAACTGAACGATTACTAAAGTATATGGAATTACACGTTGTCTCCTATGGAATTGATAACGTTGCTCGACCTCTTCTGCTCTTTTTCTCCTCTGAAAATCGACTTTTATGGTTTAGGTATCGAGAATATGATTTAGCACACTTAAAACTCGTTTTTGAGTTTTCTATTTATAAGGTCTGGAAGTCGGTTCGATACGGCGTATCCAAGGATTGGATACGGCGTATTGGGGATTTCTTGGAGTAGGGACCACGTTTGATATCTTCCAGAATATTCACATACTATATCTTCGATACGGCGTATTGACATCTTCTAGATACGGCGTATTAAGCTTTATTCCTCTGTGGTCTTTGGTGAGTGCAGGCACGGATACACCGTATCTTCCTGAATGGATACGGCATATTGGTCTTCAGAATAGTAATCTTCAAAATATCTTCATTTAAGCTCCAGAATGCGCATTTTTTGCTAATATTTACCAAGTACTCTATAATTACTGCAATTCTCAAATATAAATGATTAAGTAACAATTCTTTGCAATAACTATACAAAATAGGTTAATAACATGGGATAAATGATGCTATAAAATAGATGTTATTTGATGTCATCAAATATTCCCCCCACTTGAATCCTACTTGTCCTCAAGTAGCCTTTTAAAAGTTTATAAAAATATATTCCTAAGGATATTTTCCGTTAAAGAATTTATTTGATCTATTACAAGTACACAACCAAACACCTCACGAAATAGGAAGATGAAAACACTCAAATCACTCAACTAATCTATGTGGTAACATGTAACTAATTCGCTCAATTGCTCGGTCATGACGAGTATTCTATCATAAGCTTGGCAAGGATACACATCTCCACCACTAAAGCCAAGGAGTAACAAGTTTATAAAGGTAAATATAGGTTTTTGTATGGAAAGGCTTACGGTTGATCATTCTACAATCTTTCACCAGAAGTACCATTCCAACAAGGCAGCTGAAGCACACATACATGGCCGTAACGACGGAATAGACATGTATGTTCGATCACATCCCCATTTGAATTTAACCAACGGTTAGGATGAAGAATGATATAGGGTAGGAACCTTCTAACTTTCACCAATAGTAATAAACCAACAAGGCAGCTAAGACATGCATACATGGCCGTAACGACGAAATAGACATGCACGCTCGATCACATCCTCATTCGTGTAAAACCCATGGTTAATCATTAGGTGAGAGGGAAGTAAATTGTTGTTAAATAAAAATCAAGAAACAAATAGATTAAGACTAAGATACAAGTTGCTAGACACTTTTTCCTGACCGTTACCATGATAAAGACACAACTATTTACAACATCTTGATCATAGATCAAAAACAACAACCTAAGTTGGCGTTCCCGTAACAGTCAACTTCCCAATCATCCCAAAACTTTACATACTCTACAGGGCAAGTGGCGATATCTTCCACTTTGTACAATACTCTACATCGTTGATTTTTGTTACGTATCAACGAATAATCGATCCTTCGTGTAATTCCTTCGGTTCATGCTTTGCGAAACGATTATCTTCAAGCTTTCTTTCTCTCTTTTTTTTGTAATTTTTCTCATTTTTTCAATTTTTTTTCATTCTAACTATATATGAAACTCGAAGTAGTTTCGCCATCTTCACGATCATAATAATTCTGGATAATTCCTTCGATAGTTTCTTCGTTCTTCGGACTCACCAATAATTGTGATGGTAGTAAAATCACAGGAGTTTTGACTATAATATACATTTCCATTTGCAATGTGTAAATTTCCAACCGCACTAAAGATATAAAATGACACAAGACTCGAGAAATATAAACTTTACACTTTAAGCAACTAGCAACTGTAAATTAAACTTAATCTAACAGGGTAGGTTAAGGTGTAAGGGTGTAACGAAACAAATAATTGGTGTAGTTACTAAAAGATTGGCTCTACGGGTTGTTCTAGTGGATCTTCACTCTAAAGATGAGAGTGGAAAAGGGTTTAAACGGGAGGTTAACTAACCTGTGTAGTTAGTTAATAAGCAACATGTAAAGGCGATTTAGGTGTAATCCTAAAATTTACCAATTTAAACAAGTTACTCCAATTAAATCCATAATACTCATTATTGTAATCTCGAGTGATATACCAAGCCAAGTTCTAAAGTTTACAACATCACCGGCACACTCATATTTTGTGGAATTTGGGTAAACATTTGGAAACGGATAAGGTTAATTCCTCACAATATCTAACAATGGTTATTGTGTGCGGGTTATGTATCAAGTAATTTCACAAAAGTATACTTTTAATTTTTTTTAAATTTAAGCATAATTTAAGCATTTTAGTGTGAAAATTAAGACAAGTAAACATTCTAATTCCCATCACCCACTTGAATTATACAACGTCCTCGTTGTATAGATAAAACATTAAAAATATGGGAATGAATTAGAATGAGAAACTCCCCTGATATTTGCTCGGTAGATTCTCTAATTTTCATTTATTGAGCAAGATAGTATGTTGAACAGCCACCTTGAAGTTTCAAGACTCCAACACTTCAAGATCTCTAGATTTGTAAATCCTCCACCAATATTCGTCGATATTCTTTTGCTTCCAAGGTCATGTATAAAATATAGGAAAAACGTGCATTCCTACCTTGGCATCTACGGTTAATTTAAACTAAACTAAACAAACTAAATACGAGTCAGTCTGGTGGATACGCCGTATCAAATTAATGAATACGTCGTATTCCAGAACTGACAATAATGTTTTTAAAGTGCAAAAATAAAGACTGATAATGTCCAAACAATTAATACGCCGTATGGTATGGAGCGGATATGCCGTATTGATGTCTGGGAAGACAGACTCGATAAAATTAAATAACAATCCGGGTTGTCTCCCATGAAGCACTTTTGTTTACAGCAAAGTCTTTAAGTTAGACTTGTCTTCAGCTTTTCTACTTTATTCCATCTCATGCACGCTAATTTGCCCTCGTGTGAGCCATTCTTACATCTCCACATCTTGAATGTAATCGGGTCCTAAATTCAATACTCCTTTTGTAGAACCCTTTAAGCTTTTGGTACGAATGCGAGATTACATTCATCTTATCCTCTTCACTTACCTTCAGTAATGGTGGGATCTTGTTGCATTGCTCATTAGTGTGGTTTTTAAACCTCGGATGTGATCGCACCATTTGGTAAGTTACCTCATCATTACCATTGTAAATGGTAATCATTCTATAAAATTGTCTTGCTTTAATTCCAACTTCTCTTAAGAATGGTTCGCCAACAAAAAAATCGCCCATTCCTTTATCACGATAAGCATCCATATCTTCCAAAACTGCAAAGTCAGTCACAACAAAAAAGATTCCAACAAAAATAGGCACATTCATTAAGGCTCCTACAACATTATCCCCTTTGTACACCATCTTATTTTTCATTATAGAGTTATGAAACTTTTTGGACATCACATTGACGTACAATAACAGGAAAAAGTTGACGTATGTAAATTCAAATCCTATCATGCATGAAAACTTTATATTATGGGGACAGTCTATGTTAATTTTCTTATCACCGTCGCAATAACTAGGGTAATCATCAATTCCAGTATTAAGATCTTCATCCCTAGTTCTATATTCCTCAATTACCTATTCTTCCTCAATGGTGGGCATTAAATCATCACCTTGATTTCTCCTAAGCTCAAATGGTTCATTTAGATAATTTAATTCAATGTAATCTTCCAAGAACGGGTCTAATGATCTATTTAACACCAAAGTCTCTCCCATTAGCCTAGCTTCTAAATCAAGCTCCATTCTTTCTCTTAGACTTAGCATATAGACCCTCTTAATTAAACTACTAGCAGGTTTAACACTTTTGAAAATAATATTTTCTTCCCCAACTTTTAAAGTAATCTTTCTCTTGTAAACATCAATTTTAGCACGGGCGGTAGACAAAAATGGTCTTCCAAGGATCAAGGACACTTTGATATCCTCGGGCATATCTATAATTATAAAGTATATAGGGAAAGTAAATTTACCAATTCTTACTAGTACGTTTTCAGCAATTCTTTTTGGATATTTCATTGTCCTGTCCGCTAATTCCACTGTTAGCTTAGTGTGATCTAATTCGCCTAATCCTAAGTTAAGGTAAGTCAAGAGAGGCACGACACTAACGCTAGCTCCTAAGTCAACAAGGGCATTATCAAAGCAAACATTATTAATAAAGCAAGGTAAAGTGAAACTCCCTGGGTCTTTCTCCTTTTGGGGTATGGATTCATCGATATGTAAAGCTTTAGAGTAAGCTTCTGAGAATTATGGTCCATATGATCCCTTCTTTCCATTACAGTAGTAACTATTTAAACGACTTGGAAACGGAATCATCATTTGTCTTGTCTCGTACATGAGTGTACGATTCTGTCTAGTGGATACAGCTTATTGGGGAGATCCAATACGACGTATTAGGTTTGAATCAGCTTCAATAGTAATCGAGATTGACTTGACTTGATCTCTCTTCCAAGATTGTTCAGTTGTGCTTGTATAGCAGCCAGTCCGTCAGAAGTCTCAGTACTTCTTCCTCTAGTTGTTCCATTGTACCATTTTTGAGAGTATTCTGCCATTTATTGGATGGCCTTTTTAGCATCGGCAGTTGTCTTAGTTGGAACGGCACAACTTGAGTCAAGAATCTGTCGTGTTGCAACATCCAACCCATTGTAGACCAAAATTACCTCCTGCATCTCAGTCAAATAGTGTTGAGGACACTTCATCAAGAGTTCTTTAAAGCGCTCACATGCTTGATAAAGGGTTTTCATCCTGGATCTTCGCTTAAATTAGATTATTGATTTTCTCCATTATTTCTTCGTAGTTAGACCATGGTGTGCATTCATTTGTACAAAAACTTAATTTAAAAAGACAATCCCAAGAATTGAACGCACCATTGGATTCTTTTTCTTAGCCAACATACAAAATGGCTGCAAATAAGTAAATAGGGAAGTACTCGTTTACCTTACCCCAAAATAGGGTTCCTTTCGATTGGCGTCCCGAGGGCTGCCCGTCCCTGTTCTATTTCAAAGATACAAACCAAAAAGAACGCCCTAAGGGTACGTTGAAAAAAAACACCGTTGCATAAATTTAAAATATTAATAAGTTTACATCAATCAAATTTAAAAGTTTCAAAAGACAACATTGCGAGAAGGTCTTAAAATAAGTTCAACATCGGTATTTAAGATAAACATGGATAAAATTTGGAAAACTGGTTCGGCAATAGACTTCATATAGTTCAAGCAACAACATCCATGCTAAGCACCTGAGAAAAACATGCTTAAAACGTCAACATAAAGTTTATGAATTCATAGGTTTTGTTCAAACGATGTTATAGTTGGACCAAACAAAAAATAGATATCAATAAACGTATGCGACATTTTATAACAGATACAAACTTCACATAAAAAGGTATTACGTTGCCACTAAAGCTCATGACAATGAAGCTAATAAGAAAGATAGCATGTACAGTGCTATAAGTATTTGCTTGCCCTTACAGGTGTCCGACCAAAGACCACCTAACCAGTTTTGACAGGACATATAATCCATTTAATCGGGAGCACACCGTGGGTAGTGAACGCTACCACCCTGGATAGGTTAAAATAGTCCACAATAGATCTATTAAATGACATTCGAGCTGCGTCAACATCGACCGGACTCCAGACCTATTCAAAGAATCTGACAGTTCATGATACAGTATTCAGGCAATTGAGTCGTAAATTCTACTTATGTCAACACGTAAATAGGGAAATCTCACTTATAGTCCTTGTGTCCAGTTTAACAAACAAGGCAATGTTACTCACACAAGTATAAAACATTTATTCAAACGAGTATAGAGTGGGGCAATAGACTCACCTTCTTATTTGGTGAATTGAGGTAGTGAGAATAACTAGAAATAATTCACTTTAGTAACGAGACGACGATATACAGTGAAAGCAACCTATGAAATGGACGTTTTATTTACTAACGATGATCGAAGTTGAATTTATGGAAAATTCATAGGTTAATACTAGTGTAACTTAGTATTAATATATAGCATAAAAAATGAACGTTTTTTGATCGTGTTTAATAAAATAGTTCTGTAACGTAAATTGGTAGAAATAATATGTTTTTAATTTAATATTACAAAGATAAAAAATGTCCAAAAGTAAAAGTATATTATAATAAATATTAAATAATAAATATTAGATTAAAAATAGTATATAAAAAAAAACTGAAATATAATTAATGGTTCGTCTACATAGCTTAAATCTCGTATCACGATTTATACCATGTAATTTTACTAGTATTTACACAAGTAGTAAGTTAAATTAAGTACAAATTTCGGCATGACCCCGTTCATGTTAACACGATTTTTTAAATTTGTCATACTTTATTTAAAACATATTCAAACCACTTTCAACTTCACTATTCATAATTACAAATTAATACATCATCAAATCCCTTCTATTATTGCACGATCCAAACGTTTAAAAATTTACAATTAAACTAAGTGCAATCATATCTGTAAACTATTAAATAAGCTATTCGAGAACATATCCAATAAACTACACCGAAGCTTTACGCTATGTGATTTGTATTTTGTTGGGCCTTGTCCGTTAATTCCGAAAATATAGTATACTTGTCTAATTAATCTGAAAAGCAACACAATAAATCATAAAACACTCTACTTATATTAAAGCTATAAATCAAGCTTCACAATAAGCCAAGATATACTATGCTGAACCACATAAGCATAATAATAAGCTCAAGTGTTGGGTCATTATTTTGGAACGCGGCCTAGTAAACCCTACTAATAAAGTATATTCGAGCTTATTTATTAAGCCGAATAAGTTTATCGTTTGTCCTTTCAAAATAAGCTAGAAAATAAGATAATAAAATATAAGTCAAACCAAAATAAGCTAAACAAATATTTCTTCTTTCTTTTCTAGTTTGGTCGAACCATATATAAGCCCTAATAAGCTTAAAATAATCAAATAAGCTTTCAAATAAGCTCACAAATATAAGCCGAATATAATAAGCTCAAAAGTACAAATACTATTACATGAAAATAACCACGATTACAAAACTAAGATTTCCTTATATTTCTTTACATATATATCAAACCATAAGTACACCCTTTTAGGGTTTATGTAGTTTTAAAATCTTGTTTTTACAAAAGAAGTTGTACAACTAGCATGTATGCATCAAGATAATAAGGAAAATACAAGTTATTTAAGAATTTGAAGACTTACAAAGTTGAAAGGTTTTTAGAAGGAAGAATGAGATTAGAGCAACCCAAATTTTGTTTAATTAATACCCGGATGATACAAATGATCAAACCTTCAATGAATCTTCAAGTTTTTTTTTATCAAAGATGAAAATTTATGAAAGTGTGTGTGTATCTTGGGTTGTTCGAACAAAAGAAGGCAAGAAGAAGAGAGAAAACCAAATTTTTAGTGTGTGTGTGTTATGAATGAGATAATGGAAGTATAGTGGGTTAAATAATACAAGTTTACTTCATACACTAAATGTGTGTGTGTGTGTGTGTGTTTCATGTACAAGAGACAAGAAGGGGGAGGGGACCAATTTGATCCTCTAATCAAAATCAAGTTATAACAAATCATGTGATCAAGGCTTGTCTTATTGATTTTGAATTCAAACTTGCTCACCAAGGGTGATAAGGGTGTTTGTTTATGCCAAACAAGACAAGGGGAGGGGGACCAACTAATTTTCTTCATTTTATTTTGCTAGTGCTTCCCAATTGATTTAATTTCCAAGTCTTGCATGTAAAAACTTATGTTATAAGTAAACCATGATTAACGCAAGTAACAAAATGAATAACGGTATCTTTGAAAATTATAAAATTTTAAATATTGCCATAAAATGTAAAAACGTGGCTATTGCTAAAATACTACAACGTTAGGCATCTCGGTTCGCTCCCGAAGACGATTCTCAGATAAAAGCGGGAATACTTCCCGGTTTACGTAAATATTAAACGAAACTTCAAAAATTTAAATTGCTTAACGGAAATGGCTAAATTATTGAACGGAAATTCTCAGGGTGTCACATTCTTTCCCCGTTAGAAGATCTTTGTCCCCAAAGCTCATGACGTAGTATCTGCCACCGGTGTAGAATTCGAGAAAAGATGCGGGTACTTCTTTTGCATTTGGTCTTCACCCTCCCAGGTGAACTCATGACCTCTCCTGTAGTTCCAGCGTACCTTAACGATTAGAATACAACTTTTCTTTAGACGCTTGACCTCACGGTCCATAATTTTGACAAGTTCTTCGACGAAATGTAGTTTGTCGTCGACTTGGATCTCATCTAATGGTATAGCAAGTAGTTCATCAGCCATGCATTTCTTCAATTTCGAGATGTGAAACGTACTATGAACTCTACTCGACCTCTCTGGGACTTCAAGACGATAGGCGAAGGTTCCTACTTTGGCAATGATCTTAAAAGGTCCAATATAACGAGGGTTCAACTTTCCCCGTTTGCCAAAACGTATCACTCCCTTCCATGGCGATACTTTCAACATGACCTTATCTCCTACTTGAAACTCAAGAGGTTTTTGTCTTACATCGGCATAGCTCTTTTGACGGTCACGGGCGGCTTGGATACGACTCTTGATTTAAACTATTTTCTCGGTCGTCTCATAGATGATCTATGGGCTAGTGAGCTGACTATCTCCAACTTCAGCCCAGCAGATAGGTGATTGCCACTTGCGCCCATACAACACCTCAAACGGAGCAGCCTTAATGCTGGTATGGTAACTGTTATTATACGAAAATTCTACCAATGGTAAGTGTCTATCCTAACCTTTTCCAAAGTCGAGTACACAAGCACGTAACATGTCCTCCAACGTCTAAATGTTCCTCTCACTCTGACCATCGTTCTTTGGGTGGTAAGCGATGCTCATATCTAATCGAGTACCTAATGCTTTAATAAGGGACTTCTAAAAATGTGAAGTAAATTTCCCATCACTATCAGAAATGATCAAAACTGGCACTGCATGCCTTGAGACTACTTCCTTCAAGTATTGTCTCATCAACTTCTCTAATGTGTCATCCTCTCGCATAGGCAAGAAATGTGCAGACTTAGTGAGACGATCAATGATTACCCAAATCGTATTTTGATCAGTTGCCGTCTTTGGTAATTTAGTCACAAAGTTCATTGTTATATTCTCCCATTTCCATTGTGGGATATCTGGTTGAACCAAAAAACCTGATGGTTTCTGATACTCTATCTTAATCTTGGCACATGTTAAACACTTGCTGACATAGGTGGCAATTTTTGCTTTCATGTTGGGCCACCAATACAGCTTCTTAAGGTCTTGGTACATCTTGTCCAATCCAGGATGGATGGAATACTTTGACTTATAGGATTCATGCATAATTAAAGCTCTTAAATCTCTAAAACACGGAATCCAACTTCGATTGTTCAAACATAACGTTCTGTCAGCACGAGGTTCTAGCTTGTTAATCATGCCATGCAAATCTTCGTTGATGAAGTTCTCTTCTTTTCTGGCTTCCGATTGAGCACTCAAAATCTGCTTAGGAAGGTCTAAACTAATATTCATAACTAAGGCTCGAACTCGTAGTGGCTTAATTATCTCCTTTCGACTTAGGGCATCAGCCACCATGTTCGCCTTTCCTGGATGATATTGAATCTCACAGTCGTAGTTGCTCAACAACTTTAACCACCGTCATTGTCTCATGTTCAACTCTTTCTGATCGAGAATGTGTTGTAGACTCTTATGATCAGTGAACATAACGCACTTTGTACCATACAAATAGTGTCTCCACATCTTTAAGGCAAACACTACTGCACCAAGCTCTAGGTCGTGTGTAGTATAGTTCTTCTCATGAACCCTGAGTTTGCGGGATGCATAAGCTATGACCTTCTCCCTTTGCATCAAAACTGCGTCCAACCCTTTATGTGAGGCATCACAATATACCACGAAGTTCTCACTTCCCTCCGGTAAGGCCAATATCGTCGCACTATACAATTTCTGCTTCAACAACTGAAATGCAGCTTCTGCCTTTTCTCCCCAATCAAACTTTACGCTTTTCTGAGTCAACTTCGTCATAGGCCTAGCAATCTTTGAAAAACCTTCGATAAATCGTCGGTAGTACCGGCCAAGCCTAGAAACTGACGAATCTCAGTTGGTGTCTTGGGTGACGCCCAATCCTTAATAGACTCAATCTTAGTGGGATCAACGTGAATGCCTTCTCTATCAATCGCATGACCAAGAAATTATACCTTCGACAGCCAAAATTCACACTTCAAAAACTTGGCATATAATTTCTCCTCCTTCAACAACTTTAAAATCAACATAAGGTGTCCTTCATGCTCTTTTCTGCTCTTAGAGTAAATCAAAATGTCGTCGATAAATACGATCACAAATCTATCCAGATACGGTTTGCACACCCTATTCATCAAATCCATGAATACTGCCGGTGCGTTAGTCAAACCAAACGGCATTACTTGGAACTCGTAGTGACCATAGCGGGTCCTAAATGCTGTCTTTGAAATGTCTTCCTCACGAACTCTGAGCTGATGATAACCAGATCTCAGGTTGATCTTAGAGAAGACTCTTGACCCTTGCAATTGGTCAAACAAATCGTCGATCCTCAGAAATGGGTATCGGTTCTTCACAGTAAGCTTGTTTAGTTCAAGATAGTCGATACACATCCGAAAAGAACCATCTTTCTTCTTAACAAACAAAACTGGTGCTCCCCAAGGTGAGGAACTGGGTCTTACAAATCCTTTATCAGAAAGTTCTTGCAACTGGGTGGATAACTCTTGCATTTTGGCTGGTGCTAATCGATACGGTGCTCGTGCTACAGGTGCAGCACCAGGGACTAAGTCGATTTGAAATTCGACTTGTCGAGCAGGCGGTAGCCCAGGCAAGTCTTCTGGAAAGACTTCCGGAAATTCCCGTACGATCGACACATCCTCAAGTCGCTTCTCCTCCGACCTATCTTCAACCTTCTTGGACATAACTTGTGCCAGATAAACTTGACATCCTTTCTCAATATACTTTTGGGTCTTCGTGCACGATATGATATCGAACTTACTTCCACTATCGCAATTATCACCTCGGATTATCAACACCTCATTTCCATAAGGAATACGAACAACCTTCTCGTCACAAACGATCAACGCGTGGTACTTCGCCAACCAATCCATACCAATGATGACGTCAAAACTACCAAGCTCTACGGGCATTAGATCTATTCAATGGAAACCAATAAACCTAACAGCAACCTCTAGAACAATATATGTTTCATAAAAATTATCCCTCGTCAAGTTACTACGCATAAACAGGTAGACTAAAGTGGTTGGTGCAACTCAAGCAAAGCACTAACGGAAGTTGACACAAACTTCTATCAGCACCCGAATCGAATAACATAGAAGCATAACAGGAAGCATAACAGTTATTGAGAAGAAACGTACCCGTAACAACGTTGGAATCAAGGCTTGTTCCTCCTCCACCAATGGCGTAAGCCTTTGTTGTAGCCTCATTATCTCCAGTCTTGTTTCCAGCTTTGTTTCTTGTCTGGTTTCCATGGTTCTGATTCCTCAACTTAGGACAATCCTTCCTAAAATGTCCCAGTCTTCCACACTCGTAACAAACAATACCCTGCTGATATCCAACTGGAGCTCTCTAAGTGTTTGGGGCAACAACCGTCGTCCAATCCCTAGTCAAGTGTCCAACCTTCTTACAGTTATTGCACTTCACTGTACATGGCCCTACATGGTGGTATTTGCACTTGTTGCAGAGTGGGTGAGGTCCAGCATACCCTCTCCTCTCATTGTTCCCAGCCGTGTAAGCATTAGCCACATTATGTCCACTAATATTTTGCCTCTTGAATGGCGGTTGTTGTCCACGGTTATCCCTTGGGTTACTTTCCATCCTCCTCTTATTCTCAGCACTCCTTGCAGCATAACACTAGAGCTTCTTGTCCATCAATTGGTTAGCAATGCGTACAACATCTTGGAATCTAGCTGGGTTCGCAGCAATCACATTTCCTTGAATGTTGTCTGGTAGCCCTCCAATAAACCTCTCTACTCTGTCCTCTTCGTCAGGAACCATTCTAGTACACAACAAAATCAACTCCAGAAACCTTTGAGTGTAAGCAATCAAGTCATTTCCTTTCACAGTCAGATTTCACAATTTAGTCTCCATCTTCTGAATCTCGTTCCTTGGACAATACACCTCAGTCATCAACTTCATAAGTCCATCCCATTTCATGGCATATGCAGCATCAACACCAATTGTTCTCTTATAGGAGTTCCACCAAGTCAAAGCACTGTCTTGCAGTGTGCATGTAGCATATTTCACTTGGTACTTCGGTGGACAATTACTAATATTGAACACATTCTCCATTTTCTCGAACCAGCGGGTCAATCCCACAACGCCTTTAGTTCTTGAGAAATTATGTGGCTTACACTTCAAGAAGTCTTGGAATGTGCACTCTCGAGCCACCAGCATGAAACCTCTATAGTTCATGCCATGATTCCTATTCCTGTTTCCATTTCCATTTTCTCCATTTCCTCCATTTTTATTTCCTTCATTCCCTCCATTTTCATTTCCTCTGTTATCTCTATTTCCATTTCCTCCGTTATCTCCATTTCCATTTCCTTCATTCTCTCTATTTCCATTTCTATTTCTATTCTCATTCAGGGGTTCAAGGTTCATCGCCGCTTCACGAGCCTCCATCTCTTCAGCTACGCGGTAAGTAACCAACTCTTCAACCTCCTCATGAGTCATGGATGCTCCGAATCGTGTGTTAGGCATCTTCCTACAACATATCAACATAACACTCGGTGAGATTTCTAGGTGATGCGAGATCACAAACGGTGTTAAATAAAATTTATGGTTAATTCACATAGAAAATACATGATCAAAATATATTCATGGAAACCCCATAATGCATGATGCAAAAAGCAAAGAAAACAAATTAACGGCATCTATCATATATAAATATCATTCATATGCATCGAACATTAGTGAATACATCACATATGTGTGTTCAGAAAATACAGAAAAATAAGAGTTTTAAACAACTTACGGTTCAACACTAAACGCTACTGGTCAATACGCAACACCTAATGAGCATATCTAAGGACGGTAGTCCATGTGCTTCCCTAGCACACGCCTCAAATATGCCAACTCTCACTCGATCATAAAATCAAACCGTCCATATTCTCGGCCTTAGCTCTCTTTGCATGACTGACATGCCAGCGATTGGAGTCGATCAACTCTCTGACTCCTCTAACACTCAGCGGTGCCTCCTGAGCCTCCTTTATCCCTCTCTAACTCAGCACCCGTCTCTTTAAAACAGTGACTGCCGACTCAGCCCCAAAAATCTACTCCCTCTAACCCTATTGGAACCCCTCAATGACTTGTATACAAGGGACAGGGATAAGAGCCCTTGTGTGATCATGGAACCCCTCCCCCCCCCCCTAAACCAAATCTCCCAATGTCTCATACGTAACCTCCTACTGCTCCCATCCTGAGCAGGCCTCAGGGGTATACTCTGGCATCACGGGATGCATAACCCTCTCAACTTTGACCATCAACCGGCCCCTCGTGACCCCGTCTCACTCATCCTCTTGATCAACAAGCCTCAACTATAACTCTAGCATCAAAATCTATCTCTAGGGAAGAGCATCCGCGTAAGCAATAACCACTCGTCAAATCTCTGTATGAATCTCTGATCAATATCCTCTTAAGTGAGGCTCATTAACTACTCGTTGACAATAACATCAACCTCAAACAAGTCTTCTAGATTAACCTCTATAACTGCCAAATAAACATAATCTCTAACCCTTCTTCGGCGATGATATCAAATCACACGGACAAGAGATAGCGTTGCTCCCGAGACAGAGATAATAAGGTACAAATGTCATCGGGGACCTACGTCTCTGCGAGATGGCCCAGCAGAAGTACTCGTTGAAATCGGGAGAAGAATGAAAAGACAAATTAGTGTCTCGAATGAAGACATCAGATGAAGCATCCGAAAGAAAATCTGATGATTGCTCTGATTGATGAATCTGAAGAAGAATCTCGAGCTGAATCTTAGGAGAAAAATAACCTGATAAGAATGATTCACGAAGAATGTCCTCAAAACAAGTTGCCTAAAACCGGTAACGTCTAACCCTCTTCCCTTACGGTCCTCATATGTACCGCCTATTAATATGGTAGGCTGTACGGTCGACCAGGAGAATAGGTTGTCCAGTGCTAGAATCATAACTCGACATAAGGTATGACAGTCATCTCGGAGGTAGAAGAGTTAATCTTAGTGAAATGTTGTAAAACCATGGTAGGGAGTTGGTGGTGCTCTAGTATCACTGTCTGTGGTTTCATCACCGAAGATAAAAATGTTGATATAGATGGTAATGGTGGTATATGGGTCTGATGATGAATCCTTCAGATGGAACAGACTCAGTCATAGATGCCAGGTTAAGTATTCAGAGAAACGCTGGTTGTATAGTTCCTAGGGAATAGTAGGTGCTATGATAGGTATCTCTGTGGGTATCACTGTAGTGTCAGTCTGAGTAGTGGGTGGAGTAATCACTGGTGTGGTGTAGGGAATAGTGGTAGGGATAGTACCGAACAAGATAACTCGTCCAGCAGGTGTCCCCACGCTATCCTCAGATGAGTCCGATGAAACTGAGATAACTGAAATAGCCATGACATGCACAAGCAAAGTTTATATAAATCATCTTTATATCAATCATGCATGATGCAAACATATGAACGGGTGAATGGGTAACTGGATGAATGCAAAATGAACGAATGAATGCGTGGGTCATCGAGTACGGCATGATGGGATGAAATGAGAAATACTTATAGTAATATTAGTTATACTTAGTATTTATTATTTACGTAGTACTTAATTATGTATACGTACTATGTAAAAATCACGTAAGGCACATAATCACGTAAGGATCACATACTGGTTATAGTCCAGACCTAGTTTATACTACGTGGTTCTCTATAACCTTGGCTCTGATACCAATCTGTCACACCTCCAAATAGGGTCCCGTCCGATTTAGCGTCCGGGGGCGTGACGTTCATGACTATCTCAAGTACAAAGCCTAAAGAACGACCTCTAAGGGTACGTTTTAAAAATATAACACTGTTGCATAAATTCAAAATAATAATAAGTTTACATCGATCAAATTTAAAAGATTCAAAAGATAACATGCGGAAGCTTAAATGAGTTCAACAACTTAGTCTCATCCGAGAGTCTAATCTCCTTGTACTGCTTTTTTACTTTTTCAAAGAAAAAAGGTCTATTTTAGATAATCATGGATAATATTTGGAAAACTGGTTCGGGAAATAGACTTCATATAGTTCAAGCAACAACATCCATGCTAAGCACCTAAGAAAAACATGCTAAAACGTCAACATAAAGTTGGTGAATTCACAGGTTTAGTTCAAATGTTGTTATAGTAGACCACAAGATATCAAAATGTATGTGACAGTCATAGGAGATACAACTTCACATAAAAAGGTATTTACGTTGCACTAAACTCATGACACTGAAGCTAATAATGAAAGATAGCATGTACATTGCTATAAGTATTTGCTTGCCCTTACAGGTGTCCGACCAAAGATCACCTAACCAGTATCGACATGACATATATCCGTTTATCGGGAGCCCCGTGGGTAGTGAGCGCTACTCACCCGGATAGGGATAATTAGTCCTAATAGATCTATGTATTCACTCGCGCTCCCTCAACCGGTCCTTCGGTCAAGAAATTGACAGTTCATGATAGTTCGGGCAATAGTGGTCTAAACGCTACTTAGGCAACACGTAAATAGGGAAATCTCACGTATAGTACTTGTGTCCAGTTTCAAAAACAAGCAATGTTTCTCACCACAAGTTATAAAACATTTATTCAAAACGAGTAAAAAAGTAGGGCTATGAACTCACCTTGATTTGGTTAATTAAGGTAGTGAATAGTCTAGAAATAATTCACTCGGTAACGAACAACGATATACAAAAGCAACCTATGTAATGGACGTTTGATTTAATATCGGATCGAAGAGAATTTACGGAAAATGCATAGGTGTATACTAGTGTACTTTTGTTAATATATCCCAAAAAAATTGACGTATGTGATTGTGTAGTAATAAAAATGTTTCCGTAAGTAAATGAGTAGAAATAATATGTATTTTAATATTACATAGATATATAAACGTCTAAGCAAAAATATATCTAATATATATTTTTTTATACATATATTGTTCAGCATTTTATTAAATTTCCATATCTAGTTTTTATTACGCGTTTTCTAGTATTTTTTCTAAGTGTAATAATTTATAAAAATTTCGGCATGGCCCGTTCGTGTTTACACGTTTTTCCAAAGTCGTAGACTTTATTTAAAACCATTTTCAATCCATATTGCTCTTTTTTTATCACTACAATTTATACACCATCAATCTATTTCAATAATTCATCAAAGACCAATCGGACCCTTATTGGGCTTTTAGGCCCAATAAGCCTAATCTTATTATCCGCGACGTCCAACATTCAAATTAAGTTAAACGTAACAACATCTAAGTTATACACTATTAAATAAGCTATTTCAGAACTTATTCAATAAGCTACACCGTAGTTTTTACGCCATGGTGTTTTGTATTTATGTTGGGCCTCGGCCCGTTAAGTCCGAAAATGTAGTTTTACTTATCTATTTAGTCCGATAAGAAAAGCATTAAGCAACAAACACGTGACCTAAAAATAAGCTATCAATAAGCTCACAATAAGCCAAGTATAATAAGCCGAACCATATAAGCTCAAAAATAAGCTCATGGTGTTGGGCCTTGGATATGGGACGCGGCTTCAAGCCCAATAAGCTAGTTTCGGGCTTATTTGTTAAGCCGAAATAAGTTTATCATTTGTCCTTTCAAAATAATCTAGAAATAAGCTAACTAAATATAAGTCGAAACAAAATAAGTTAAACTTTTATTTTTCCTTTCTTTCTAGTTTGGGCCGAATACACATATAAGCCTAATAAGCTCGAAAATACTCAAATAAGCTTCTCCAAAAGCTTATTAACATAAGCCGAATATAATAAGCCATATTATATCATTTTGATTACACAAAAATAACCACGATCACAAAACTAAGATTTCCTTATTTTTCTTTTTATTATCTTCGAACCATATATACACCCTTTTAGGGTTTATGTAGTTTTAAAATCTTGTTTTTACAAAAGAAGTTGTATAACTAGTATGTATGCATCATGAGAATTATGAAAGTACAAGTTATACAAGAATTTGAAGACTTACAAGAAATAAAGGTTTAGGTTGATGAACAAGGACTAAGAACAACCCAAATGTTGTTTAATTAATACCTAGATGATACAAATGATCAAACCTTCAATGAATCTTCAAGTGTTTTTGATCAAAGATGAAAAATGTATGGATTTATATGTGTGTGAGTGTGTTCGTGAGTTAGGGTGAGCAAGAGAGAAAAAGAAAAGCTCAAATACAAGTGTGTGTGTGTGTTATGAATGAATATGTAAATGAAATATGGTATATAACTAAGTTGCTTCACACACTAGAGTGTGTTTGTGTGTGTGTGTGTCGTGTACAAGAGATAAGGGAAGAGAGGGGACCAATTTGATCTCCCAATCATATTCAAGTTATAACAAATCATGTGATTAAGGCTTGTCTTCTTGTTTTGAATTCAAACTTGTTCACCAAGGGTGCATGTGATGTTTGTTTGGGCCGAACAAGACAAAGGGGAGGGGGGGACCAAATGATTCTCTTCATTTTATATTGCTAGTGCTTCCCACTTGATTTAATTTCCAAGTCTTACATGTATAAGCTCATGTTATAAGTAAACCACGATTAAAGCAAGTAACGAAACGAATAATGGTATCACCGAAAATTATGAAATTTTAAATATTGCCATAAAATGTAAAAACGTGGCTATTGCCAAAATACTACAACGTTCCTGGAGACGATTCTCAGATAAAAGCGGGAATTCTTCCCAGTTACACGTAAATATTAAACGAAACTTCAAAAATTCAAATTGCTAAACGGAAATGGCTAAATTATTGAACGGAAATTCTCAGGGTGTCACAGTTAACACATAAGTGTCATTTGGTGATGAAGCTAGTGGTGGAAGTTCTTGAGGTTCAAGTTTTAGTGGAATGACAAATCGGAGTTTGGGTGGAGGTGCAACATGAGTTAGTGTCGGAGACTCACTTGGAAATGATGATGAGGTGTAGTGTGTACTCTTGCTAGAGATGGATTTTGATAGAGCTTGTGGTGGTGAAAGAGATTTCTTTCTAGGAGGTGGTGATGGAGTTTTCTCAATTTGATGTTCCTCACTTGAGGAATCAAGATTGACTAAGTTTGAATGCTTGATACTCATTCTTGCGGTTTTTCTCTTGAAATTTGGAGAACTTGTTTTTGAAGAGCTAGTTGTTAGCCTCAAAGTATTGAGTCAAATAAGAAAGCTCGGCTACGAATCATGGAAGCTCGGTCTTTACTTAATCATATGTTGTAATAGGCTAGAAAGGGTAAACGAGCTCGTTTATGTAATCTAATTGGTCACGTGTATCGGGCGTAAGCCCAACCAAAACCCGAGCCCGGCCCGTGTTAGAAAAGCTAGGCGTCCTACATGTGATGTCTAACTATAAATACCCCTCTCCAAGGATGGAAAGGGTGTTGGTTCATTTGTAAACTTTCTTTTACAAGTTAATTCAACCAGTTTCTCTTTACTTTCTCTCTCTTGTTTCTCTCTCTAAACTTCTTCATATCTTCTTTTTATTGTTCTTGTTTAATTTGTGTACAAGTAATGAAGTGTAAGTGATTAAGGGTTACCTAAATTTGGTATCAAGAGCCTCGAGTGGATAGGTGATTGATTCGTGGTTCACTAGCTTATTTCGAGCTTATTCTTGCCCTAAAAGCCCACGGCTTATTTTTTGGTTTATGGTTCCATGATTGCTAAGCTAGTTCTTTCTTATTTAATATCCTTTGTAGCTTATTTAGCTCATAAGCTCGTGGTTTAGATAAGCTTTTAGTTGTTTCTTAGCTTATTTGGTTCGACTTATTTCTAAAGTTCTCCATAGAGGTTTGGTTTGGTTTTGCTCATTAAACTAGAAAACCTTCTAATTTCATAACTAGTATTAACCTTTAATGGCTTTATCGTATACCTAGATTGCTTATTCGATTTACTTCTTAGCTTATTTTTGCTCATTCGAAAGTCTTGGAGCTTATTTTGAGCTTAACAAATCTAAGTGGCGGTTTAGTCATTCAAAAGTACTAGCTTTTTGTTTTCTAGTCGATTCATGCAAAACAACAAAGTGTGTACTCGAATTTGTATGCTAGTTGAAAGTTCACAAGAAAACAAAAACCAAGTACAGGTGGCGGTTTAATTTAAAGAGTGGCGATTTGATTCATTACTGGTAGCGGTTTAACGAAAATCAAATGGTAGCGGTTTACATGCAGGTTCCAAGCGGTTTGACTTTTTCCTTGGCCTATTAGAAACGTTACTCTGCCTATTCTTTCCCTTGGTAGCGGTTTGATCAATTTTTGGGCAACGGTTTATTGTGACAGACTAACCAACGGTTTACCGGGTAATTCAAAAGGTAGCGGTTTGTTATAATTTGTTAAGCAGCGGTTTGATCATATATAAATACACAGCGGTTTTCCATTAAAACTTTGTGCCAGCGGTTTGTCAAGTTTCATTTGGCAGCGATTTGATAATTATACAGCCAGCGGTTTGTCCAACTTTAAGGTGGCGATTTGTCTACTTTAAGGTGGCGGTTTGTCTAACTATAGGTAGCGGTTTGCATTAAATATCAGCCAGCGGTTTGATTAATTAGGATAGCGGTTTGGTCCCTATTCTCGCATCAGTTTGCTAAAATCCAAGCCAACGGTTTGGTTTTTGTTAGCGGCGTCTTGATAAAGATTTTGAGCCAGCGGTTTGCTGAATAAATTTGAACCGTGGCGGTTTGATTCCTTTAGGCAGCGGTTTGTTTACTTCTTGACATAACCGAAAATCATTTTCAATTAAACCATTTTTGGTTAAACCAATTTCGGTAAAGGATAATTTTCGCTGAACTATTTTTTGGACCATTTTAGACTTGGACCTTAAAAGACAACTAATTTAACATAACAAACCAAGAACCACAATCAAAATCAAGGACTTACAAGACCATTAATTCTACTTAAACAAGCCTTATCTACAATCAATTTACATTCACGATTTTCTATTGATTTTGTAAAATCCCATTAAAGTAGCTTCTTTTATCGGTTTAAATCATAGTTTGTAAAATCCCGTGGACGTTAATTGCACTCATTTAACCACAACTTCAATCACAACACATATACTTAAGATCCTTCAATCATTTTTACTTCATATTCTACAATCATTCATCATGACTACTCCAATTGTAACTTCCATAACCGATAATCAAATGCATACCAACATCATGGCAGCTGGTTCAAGGGATCGTCCACCAATGCTTGCAACGGGAAGATATGCACAATGGCAATCACGTTTCTTAAGATACATCGATACAAGACCAAATGGTGATGCCTTAAGGAAATACATTCTTCAAGGTCCTTACACTCCTACTACTATCACAATTCCAGTTGTACCTGCAATAGATAATTCACTAGCAGTTCCTGAATGAACAGCAATTGAGACAATCTTGAATATGTCTCCTAAAAACAAAGCTCATTATGAATCAGAAAAGGAAGCAATTTATTTGCTATTGACTGGAATTAGAGATGAAATTTACTCAACTGTTGATGCTTGCAAGACAACTCATGAAATATGGATAGCTATTGAAAGGCTACAACAAGGTAAATCTCTCAACATTCAAGATGTCAAGACTAATTTGTTTTGGGAGTTTGGAAAATTCACTTCTCATGATGGAGAGTCTATGGAGTCATACTACTCCAGATTTTAAAAGATGATGAATGAAATGATAAGAAACAACTTGACAGTTGCTACGATGCAAGTCAATGTTCAGTTTCTTCAACAACTTCAACCAGAATGGTTAAGGTTTGTGACAATTGTCAAGCAACAACACGAATTGGATAAAGTCTCATATCATAAGCTCTTTAACGTTCTGAAACAGTATCAAAAGGAAGTTAATGAAATCCGTGCTGAAAGAATAGCCACGAATGCTAACCCATTAGCACTTGTTGCTTCTGCTCAACCACATCCAGATCCTTATTATCAAGCACCAAAGTCTCACAAATCATATGCACCAACATCAAAGCAATTATCTTCCACCAGATCTAATGCATCTACCAAATTCAAAGGCAAAGAGATAGCCAAACCAATCACACCTCCATCTGAGTCAGCTTCTGAAGAAGACAGTGATCCTGAACAAGCTCAGAAGGATAAGAAAATGCAGAAAAACTTAGCACTTATTGCAAAATACTTCAAAAAGCTCTACAAACCTACCAACAACAACCTCAGAACTTCTTCAAACACCAGAAACAAGAATGTGGACAATTCTCCAAGGTACAAGAATGATAATCAGACTGGGCAGTTTGGAAATCAGAGGATAGTGACTGTTGCTGGGGCTAGGGAGACTGTAGGCAGTCAGGTAGTGCAGCTGGGATACAGTGTTTCAATTGCAAGGAATTTGGTCATTTCGCTAAGGAATGCAGGAAACCAAAAAGGGTGAAAGAATCCACGTATCACAAGGAAAAGATGTTGCTACGCAAACAAGCTGAGAAAGGTGTTCCACTTCAAGCAGAGCAATTTGATTGGTTAGCAGACATGGATGAAGAGATTGATGAACAAGAATTAGAAGCACATTACAGTTTTATGGCAAAGATCCAGGAGGTTCCCACTACAGACTCAGGAATTGATACCAACCCATTAGAACATGTACAATACGATACTGGATATGGTGTCTTTGCCAATAAGAGACATCATTCTGAGCAACCTGAATCCATTAGTAACACATGTATAGTGGAAAAGGTTGATAGTAATGTCATTCCTGATTCACCGAATATGTGTGATAATGATATTCAGAATGACCAAAATGCTCTAGAATGTGACGATGAGCGTGTTACGCTTGCTAATTTAATTGCTAATTTAAAACTTGATGTTGATGAAAATAAAAAGATTCAAAAGCAATTAAAGAAAGCAAACACATCACTTGCTCATGAATTGAAAGAGTGCAAATCTATTCTTGCAGAAACTAGTAGAACTCTAGGGGAGTCTAATAGTATTCGAGATAGTTTGCAAAGAAACAGCATCAAATGTATTTCAAAAAGAACGTAAACAATATCATGATATACAAGATTTGAAAGCTCAATTTCATGACAAGAACATTGCCATAAATGAGTTAAAGAAACTCATTGAGAAATGCAAAGGAAAGTCTATAGAAACTAAGTTTGATAAACCATCTGTTGTTCTACAACCAAATGTTCAAAGGATTCCAAAACCATTAGTTTTAGGCAAACCGACCCCTTTTTCAGACTCTCTTAAGAGGAAAAGTTTTTCAAAGACAAAGTCGGTTTCCAAAACTAATGTGTTAGAGGGTTTATTAAAACCAGTCACTACACAGATTTTGCCTCAACCAGCAAGGCAAGCTATAAGAAACACAAATGCAATTAAACTAGGAATGTATCGAATTGACACTAGGACAACACAAACTAGAGCACCTCAGTTACCTCAGACTTCAAGGAATACTAATCCTCGCGTATCTACCTCTACAAGAGTAATTCACAAAACTAATGTTAGCAGACCACAACTTAGGAGCACTCAAATGAAAGATAAGGCCGTGCCAAACAATAGCCAAGTGAAGGATAAGAAGACTGAAGTAGAAGAACACCCTAGGATTTCTACTATTTCTAATAAAACAAAGTCTGTAACTACGTGTAATGACAGTTTAAAATCTAGAACTTCGAATGCTAATGTTGTTTGTGATACTTGTGGGAAATGTATGTTTAATTCGAATCATAATGCTTGTGTTTCTAAATTCTTGAATGACGTGAATGCTAGAACTAAGAAGCCTAAAGTAGTGCCTAGTAGTACTAGAAAACCTAAAATTCAAGCGAACAAATCTGTTGCAACACCCCATAAGAAAACAGTTGCATCAGAAACACTACTCAAAAATCTAAGAGTTACTATAAGATGATATATGAGAAAACTAGTAACGCATGGAAATGGTGGATAGAACAACAATGCCCATCAGGATATAAATGGGTTCCTAAGACAAAAATAAAATGGGTGCCTAAAGTTAGGAATGAAAATGTGCAAAAGAGAGTTAGTTTTGCTATAGATAATGCATCTAGGATAACTAATGTCTTGAAACTCACAAATACTTTAGGATCCAATTTGTCATGTATTCCATCGTCCTCTAATTCTCTTGCAGATTGTTCAACTCAACCTATTCATTGTTGACTCTGGATGCACAAAGCACATGACGGGCAATCTAAAGTTGCTATGCAATTTTGTTGAGAAATATCTGGGTATCGTTCATTTCGGCAATGATCAATTTGCTCTAATTCTTGGTTATGGAGATTTGGTTCAAGGAAATATCACGATCAACAGGGTTTATTACGTCGAGGGACTCAATCTACGCAAACTCATTCTCTTCGATTTGTCAAATTTTTGATGTATGCGGATATGAGGTGCATTTCTTTCTCCGGAAATCTACGTGTTTCGTAGAGATTCTCCAGTGTAAAGCTGTACCTGTTACCCAAGTCACGGTAATAGACGTGGGATCCTGATCTCTTTATAGCATTTTCTCTTCAAGAAACGACTCATCAACTTCGAATCAGTTTCATGGCTCAATCCTACACCAAGACTCAAGCAGTGGTTATGCATCGAAGACTTTCTCATTCCCCCCTTCTCATCTCAACTTCGACTACATCAACTTGCTTTTAAAGAAAGATGTTGTGATTGGTTTACCAAAACTAAAATACGTCAAGGATCAACTATGTTCCTCTTGTGAAGTGAGTAAAGTAAAAAGAAGCTCATTCAAGACAAAGGCGGTTCCAAGTTCAAAAGGACGGCTAAATTTACTTCATATGGACTTATGTGGTCTAATGCGGGTTTCTAGCATAAATGGGAAGAAATATATTCTGGTAATTGTAGACGACTACTCCAGATATACTTGGACTCTCTTTCTACGATCCAAGGATGAAACACCAAAAGTTTTAAAAGATTTTATCACGATGATCCAACGAAATCTTCAAGCCCCAGTAATTTATGTTCGAACTGACAGAGGCACTGAGTTCTTAAACAAGACACTCAACGTATTCTTCAAATAAGAAGGAATTGAGCATCAAACTTTTACTCCTCGAACACCTGAACAGAACGAAATTGTCGAAAGATGAAACCGTACTTTAGTTGAGGTTGCTCGCACGATGCTCTCTGCTTCTAAACTTCCTTTATTCTTTTGGGCTGAAGCAATTGCAACTGCATGCTATACTCAAAACAGATCTATCATCATCCTGACACATAAGAAAATGACATATCACATCATTAATGACAGGAAACCTTTAATTAAACACCTTCACATCTTTGGTTGCACTTGTTATCTAACCAGAGATGGTGAAAATCTGGACAAGATGAAAGAAAAAGGGGATCCGTGCATTCTGGTGGGATACTCAACTCAGTCGAAGGGATATCGTGTTTACAACAAGAGAACCAGATTAATAGTTGAATCCATACATCTCAGATTTGATGAGATCAAAGAGATGTATGAGACATCTGTTGATAATGACACTTCAAGCCTCGTTCCCTAACGACAAAAGGCGTCAGATTACGACAACTCTGACCCCGTCCCCCAACTACAAAATATTTCTCCTTCAGCAGATACAATAGCTCCGTCACAACAAGAGTTGGATCTTCTTTTCGGTCCTCTGTACGATGAATTTTTCAATGCAGGTACTTCAAGTGTCAACAAGTCTTTTTCTCCCACAGACAATTCTAAACAACAAGACACACCACCTACAACGAATAATCCATCTTCAACAGAACCGACAAATCCAACTATAAATATTCATGCTGAGGAAAACAACGATAATCAAGCAGACGATACACAAGTTCAACAAATTGAATTTATCAATCCTTTCTGTACACCGGTACGAGAAGTTGCTGAGTCTTCCTCACGCAATGTTGATAATTCAAATGTGCATACCTTCAATCAACCATAAGATTTCGAATACCAATGGACAAAAGATCACCCGTTATCTCAAGTTCGTGGAAATCCATCCAAGCCAGTGCAAACAAGACGACAACTTGTAATAGATCCTGAAATGTGTATGTTCGCGCTCACCATGAGTACTGCTGAACTGAAAACCATTAAGGAAGCAATGGTTGATTCTGCATGGATAGAGGCAATGAAAGAAGAGCTTCATCAGTTTAACAGATTACAAGTCTAGGAACTCGTTGACAAACCCTTTGGCAAGAACATAATCAAGCTAAAGTGGTTATGGAAGAACAAAAAGGATGAAGACCAAACTGTAATTAGCAATAAGGCACGACTTGTAGCTAAGGGTTATGCTCAAGAAGAGGGTATTGATTTTGAAGAATCATTTGCTCTAGTCGCTCGCTTGGAAGTTGTTCGGATGTTCGTCACTTATGCTGCACACAAGTCTTTTCCAATTTATCCGATGGACGTGAAAACGAT
The DNA here is from genome assembly GCA_026074375.1 of Tanacetum coccineum. NCBI lineage: Eukaryota > Viridiplantae > Streptophyta > Magnoliopsida > Asterales > Asteraceae > Tanacetum > Tanacetum coccineum. Next base: position 35,978 of record BQNB010007676.1, on the reverse strand, counting down.
ATTTCTTAATGGTCCACTGAAGGAGGAGTTCTATGTTGCACAACCAGACAGGTTTGTTGATCCTGATCATCCAGACAAAGTTTACCATCTAAGGAAAGCTCTATATGGATTGAAGCAAGCTCCGAGAGCCTGGTATGATGAACTCTTAAAATTCCCGATGTCCAAAGGTTTTACTAAAGGTACAATTGACCCTACTCTATTCACAATAAGACACGGGGAGGACATTCTACTTGTGCAAATTTACGTCGATGACATTATTTTCGGGTCTACAAACCCTAAATTTTCCAAATGATTTGAAAAATTAATGCATAGTAGATTTGAGATGTCCTTAATGGGGGAAATGAAATTCTTTTTAGGACTTCAGATCCACCAATCTCTACGAGGTATCTTTATCAATCAGGCCAAGTACACTTTAGAGATACTTAAAAAACATGGTATGGAAAAAGGTCAAAGCATTGGTACACCAATGGCTACAAAACCTAAATAAGATGCAAACTTGAGTGGAAAACTCGTAGACCAAACTGACTACCGTAGTAAAATTGAGCCACTCATGTATCTGACATCTAGTAGACAAGATATAAGGGGTTAAAAGGCGTACAAAGGAACGCTAATTTGCAAGGCGTGGCGCCATTTTTAGAAGCTTTTAGAAAAAAATTGGGCTATTTTGTATTTTGGCTATTTCTTTTTGGGCTTAGTAATTTTTAACTTAATTATAAGTAGTAGTCAGTATATGACCACGTAGACTACAAGTTCACTAGTAGCTACTGAGTTGATGTCTATTGTCCAATACCATACACTAAATATGCATGAGACATTTATGTTGACGTCTTATAATGTTTTATGTGAATGGCTACTGAGTTGGTTTTGTTTTCAAATGGCTAACGGTACTTTAGCACCAATTTAACTACTGGTACTTCAATTAGCATCATTTGCAATTAGTATCCTTACTTTAGCAAGTAGCTTACCCGTATGTTGATTTTTGTACCTTAAAGTTATATTGATCTTTAATGAGAACTGGTATGTTGATGTTTGTACTTTAGCATTTAGCACCCTTGGTTAACATCCTTAATGGCTGTTAGTATGTTTTTTTTAACTTTTACGACTAATATGTATCTACATTTGTTTTTATAGCTTTGGACAAACTATTGACTATAGTATTTCATATTGCTTTTATGCATAGCACCTTTCGTAAACTCGATATGTATATGAAATATGATATTATTATATAAATTTATGAATATTATTTTGCCGCTATAGTCACACCTTGAAATACGCCATGTCTTCGCAAAGGCTTCTAAGGCTTGAGGCGTGGCCTTGCCGCCACGCCACGTCTCACGCTATTTATAACCTTGTCCATACTCGATATCATTTCATCAAGGAACAGGATGAAAATGGTATAATTGAATTGTACTTTGTCCGAACTGAATACCAATTAGCTGATATGTTTACTAAAGTCTTACCCGAAGATAGGTTTCAGTATCTTGTCAGACAAATTGGTATGAGATGTTTGACTCCAGCAGAACTGAAGGTTCTGGCAAATGAATCTGCTTGATATTTCATCAAACATCGACCTGTAAATATTTTTGAGAAAAGAAAAATACAAAAATATAAAACATATAAAAACAAAATACAAAAATATAAAATTTCATAAAAGAAGATACAAAATCAAAAAAATCAAAAAATTCCAAAAAGAATCTTCTCGACATGTCTCTTGGAATCGATAACATTTACGTACTTAGAAATGTTGATTAACATCGACACGGGCGTGTAAATGAAGTTCTAGCAAGAGTTCAAATGCTTTCAAAACATGTCATTTCTATTTTTCTTTATGACTTGTTGCAACTCGGACCCGAACGACAAAGGATAGTGTACGCATAAGTGCACTTATCCTTAGCGTTAGAAGAGAAGTCTTCTAACATGATGTTTTTCAAAATGTTGAACACAATTTTTCAAGAATTTCTCAATAACAATTCAAAATCTTTCAAAATAGTGTGTTCAACACTCCATCCCTCATAAAGCTTTACACGACAATTCTTCTACAATTGGTGTCATTTTCAAAATGAGTCAATGTTTGAGGGGGGGTTTTTCGAAAAACAAAGTTTTAATGATTTTGGATACATCATAACATGACAATTTTATGTATTCAAAACATTATAAAAAATCTCTTAATAACAAATCTGTAATAATAATGACTACTCAATAGATTGTATGTTATAAGATGATTAAGTGTTTGAGCATAATTTTTCAAGAATTCTTCAATGACAATTCATAATCTTTCAAAATTGTGTGTTCAACATTGATACCCTCAATTTTATATTCATTTTACAACTTGGTATCATTTTTTTGGTGTCAAACATATGTAAAATTGAGGGGGAGCAAGTTAAAGTTCCATATAATTCATGCTAATAATATTTTTCCTACAGGATTTTCATGACAATTTTTAATCACATGGTATTTCAAAAACTAAGTGAATTAGTATTTAATATAAGGGGAGAACTGTAATTAAAATGTGATCTTGAAAATAATAAGTGATCTAAACGACTCACAATGCTTTATACTATTCGAAAAAGGTTTTATGGTTACGATCTTATACCCAACAACATCTTAATTCATGAAGATTCTGAAGTCATAAGGTGGTTAGGTTAGGAATTAGTCCAATGATCCAACCAAAACCAAAGGGATCTTTCCAAGGACAATCCAGAGCTAGAAATAGTAGTCCTTAGGTATGACTGGAGATGAAGGATTAAAGGGAATAATCCCGACTAAGATTGAGCTAACACCGGAACAATCACAACAAGGTGTTAGTAATGACGTCTTGGTAAGCATTGAAGGGGTTGAAGAATTAAAAAGAAATGTATGGATAAAGGGTGTAAAGAAAGTATCCCTCCACAAACATTTAGGCAGAAATCGGGTCAATACATAATCTATCGATTTTCACATAGATGAATTCTGATATTGAAGAATGACATCATAGACCCAGTGATGCAATGCACAACCCTTCCCATCCATTCAAGTTTCTCTCAAAAGATACTTGTATCATTTGTCACGAAGATACACACGACTTCTATTGACTTTCTCACTCCGAGTTAGTTGATATTGAATAGGTGGCAGTCTGCTCCAGCCTCCGAGTACTAAAACCAAAATGCACTAATCGAGTCTAGAGCCAAGAGATCAATAAAATAAATCTCATTAGGACACATTCCATGACAAACACTTGTTGAACACCAATAATTTCAAAATCTATTAACATGGGTCCTACGCATTATCCTTGTGATTTTTACAAAACATTCAGAGTGATACTCTTTAGTATTCACAATGATGAATGGAAATCCTTCCAGAGTTAATATCAAACAGTTATGCGGTAGGTGACTTGCGAGATTCTATATGAATCAAGCTTGTTTCAACTGGATATCGATATTGGTCCAGTAAATGAATTGAGGGTCTAATTAGAAAGATTGTAACTATCTGATTCACTCTTATAGTGTTGTCTGCTTTGAGACGCTCCGGTAACGAGAACGGCTAGTGTAGCTGCGAAACCATGTCAAGAAGATTCATTTGAATTCTATCTGATCACATGCAATATTTATTCTGATTAACGGGGAACCGTGGTTATTGCAACCTTATTTGATGAAGTGACAAAGATACTCTCATTCATATCTATTGATTATCACTAACGCAAACTTGCAGGTTATATGATGGTGGCGGTATCCTATTCCAACTAAAGTCAGATCCATTACCACATGCTCATACTTAAACTACAAAGACATACTATAAGCATCAAGATTCAAGAATCATGAAAGCTCAAGAATTAAAGAAAAAGACTTCCGCAAAATCTGATATACAAGATCTTCCTTTAAGATATCAAGTCTATCAAGGGAGATTGTTAGCAAGATTTCAAGATGATGAAAAGTATGAGCATGTTGGCCAAGACACAAGATCGCAAGATGGCAAAGACGATAAAGACAAACAAGGAAAAGATTTAAAGATCTCGGAATCAAAGACAAATTCGAAAGACAATGACAAAGGCTCAAGATCAAAGATCACATAGCATGAAGGAACAAGCCTACAACATATTAAAGACCAAAGGTTTAAGAACTCAACGATAAAGCAATCTTAGAAGTTCAAGGAAGCAAGATTCAAGATCTCACCTTAGGAATTCAAAGACCACACATTAGGGGAGATTGTTAGCCTCAAAATATGTTTTGAACATCTGCAGGTAGCCTTACTTCGGGGGAGACTGTTAGCCTCAAAATTTTGAGTCGAACAAGGAAGCTCGGCTACGAATCATGGAAGCTCGTTCTTTACTTAATCATATGTTGTAATAGGCTAGAAAGGGTAAACGGGCTCATTTATGTAATCTAATTGGCCACGTGTATCGGGCGTAAGCTTAACCAAAACCCGAGCCTGACCCATGTTAGAAAAGCTAGGAGTCCTACATGTGATGTCTAACTATAAATACCCCTCTCCAAGGATAGAGACGGTGTTGGTTCATTTGTTAACTTTCTCTTACAAGTTAATTCAACCATTTTCTCTCTACTTTCTCTCTCTTGTTTCTCTCTCTAAACTTCTTCATATCTTCTTTCTATTGTTCTTGTTTAATTCGTGTATAAGTAATAAAGTGTAAGTGATTAAGGGTTACCGACACTAGTCATAGTGATGAACTAGTAAGGTTTGTATGTGAGAATTGTGAGAGATGTGAAGAAAATAGTGTTTGAGGGTGATGATTATAAGGTGAAAGTGGTGAAGTGTTTTGTATAATGGTTCTTGGATTATATGGAAAACATGTTTTATCTTAAGGTTTAAAATCCCACATAGTATCATATAGCATAATTATAAGATAAAGTAGAAAAGGTTAAAAATCAAGAAAATTTGAATTTTGGCATCTGGCCTGGTGATGGACGGATCTACCTAAACCACATACGGAACTACCATATGGTGGATCCGTAGATCTGTGACATCCATAGATATGACCAGAACTGCATTTTTTGCATCTAAAACTTTAACAAACTAGCATGCAAACATCACAATTCATAACATAGTCATAATTAGTTCAATACACATAAACCAATATTCATGGAAAACATTATCCTAATCATAATATCCGTAACACGAGTAGTAATCAAACACATAAAACTAACACACATGCATTAATTATTTTTTATTCTTCAAATAGTTATGGTGATGGTGCCGAAGTAATGGTTCAAGCATTTAAACATTCCTCTCTTTTATCTTTGGGCATCGGTTAGGTCCTCATTGTCAAAAAGTTCCTCATAAAACTCTAAGAATGATGGTGCTTATGAAGATAAAGAGGAGGAGGCCGAGGGAGAAGCTATTCTCTTTCCCTTTTCCTTGATAGGATTCCTTGAAATGTCTAAAGGATTCATGACACGTTCATGAAACGTGAACCTATTAAGTGGGACAATAGCTTGAGGGTTTGTTCGGAGGATGTGATTGTAAAGACGAGTCAAGAGCATATCAAATGGCGTAGGAGCTTTATTATTTTTCTTGACTTTATCTATTCAGTAAAGAATTATGGTGGTGAAGTTGAATTTTCTTTTGATGGTTAGGTAGTAAAGCGGTAACGGTGCATCGTTTACAGTGATACCCTATTACTAATGGTTGCAAAAGAGAATTTTCTTTTTCTTTAAGAAAGAGTTCACATCCCCTAAGTTTGGGACGAAGATCATTTATATAGAGTTTGTTAGGGTCTCTTTAAAGTTGGGTTTGAGTGGTTCTAGGAATGGTGATGTTCTTTCAGACAAGGTCATGCTTAGGGCCAAAGAAACCACTATTAAGATGATCATCAAGAGAGTTTAGTGACCATTTACTTGTGTAAAAGGTTTCTAAAACTTTTAGAGTTTGAAAGATTCGAGAGAGTTGGGATGTATCTAACTCGAAAGTGAATTGACCAAGCTTGAACTCAATGTAAGGACGTTCCTCCTCATCTCTTTTGACTTCAAGACTATGGTAGAATTTGGCTACGAATCTAGGACAAATGGGTTCATCAAGAGTGAGGAAAGGCTCGAGACCAACGGCTTAAAAAGATAAAAGCATGTTGTTTGCTTCAATGAAAGACGGAGTGATGAATCTTCCTTCATGGAAGAGACGTTTTTCTAGAGTACGGTAACATTCCCTAAGATCTTCATCCATTTTTCTTGAGCGGTGAATTCTTGGCATGTATACTTTAGTGTGTTTGTAATCCATTTGGATAAGTCGTGGCGTGATTTCACCTATAGATCAAATTAAAAAGACTCAATAAACTAAATGAAGAATGATGTAGATGTTTCTATGTATGTGCCTATATGGATAAAATGTGGATGTGTGGTTTGCTTGACTCGAACAAAGAAAAATAGTAATAATACTAGTACTAAGCAAACCTTATCGCACAACCTATGTTTGATATTACTCTAGTCGAATGAAATGAAAAATGTGATCATTCTACAATCTTTCACCAGAAGTACCACTCCAACAAGGCAGCTGAAGCACACATACATAGCCGTAACGACGGAATAGACATGTATGTTCGATCACATCCTCATTCGAATTTAAATAACGGTTAGGATGAAGAATGATATAGGGTAGGAACCTTCTAACTTCCACCAAAAGTCGTAAACCAACAAGGTACAAGACATGCATACATGGCCGTAACGACGAAATAGACATGCATGTTCGTATAAATCCTCATTCGCGTAAAACTAGCGGCTAATCATCAGGTGAGAGGGAAGCAAATTGTTGTTAAATAAAAATCAAGAAACAAATAGATTAAGACTTAAGATACAAGTTGCTAGACACTTTTTTCCCGACCGTTACCATGACAAAGACACAACTATTTACAACATCTTGATCATCGATCAAAAACAACAACCTAAGTTGGCGTTCCCGTAACGGTCAACTTCCCAATCATCCCAAAACTTTTACATACTCTACAAGGCAAGTGGCGATATCTTCCACTTTGTACAATACTTTACATCGTTGATTTTTAAGACGTATCAACGAATAATCGATCCTTCGTGTAATTCCTTCAGTAATTGCGAAACGATTATCTTCAAATTTTCTTCTCACTCTTTTTGTATTTTTCTCATTTTTTTTGCTAACTATGCTTCAAAACTCGGTGTAGTTTCACCAACTTCACGATCATAATAATTCCGGATAATTCCTTCGGTAGTTCTTTGTTCTTCGGACTTACCATTAATTGTGATGGTAGTAAAATCACATGAGTTTTGACTACTAATATACATTCCCATTTGCAATGTGCAAATTTCCAACCGCACCAAAGATAGAAAATGACACAAGACTCGGGAAATACAAACTTTACACTTTAAGCAACTAGCAACTGTAAATTAAACTTAATCTAACATGGTAAGTTAAGGTGTAAGGGTGTAACGAAACAAATAGTTCGTGTAATTCCTAAAGGATTGGCTCTACGGGTTTTTCTAGTGGATCATTACTCTAAAGATAAGAGTGGAAAAGGGTTTAAACTAGAGGTTAACTAACCGGTGTAGTTAGTTAATAAGCAACATGTAAAGGCGATTTAGGTGTAATCCTAAAATTTACCAATTTAAACAAGTTACTCCATCTAAATCCATAGTACTCATCACTGTGGTCTTGAGTGATATACCAAGCCAACTTCTAAAGTCTACAACATCACCAGCACACTCATATTTTATGAAATTTGGGTAAACATTTGGAAACGGAAAGGCTAAATCCTCACAATATCTAATAAGGGTTATTGTGTGTGGGTTATGTAACAAGTAATTTCACAAAAGTATGCTTGAATTTTTTTTAAATTTGAGCATAATTTAAGCATTTTAGGGTGAATATTAGGACAAGTAAACATTCTAATTCCACCCCCACTTGAATTATACAAAGTCCTCGTTGTATATATAAAACGTTAAATACGGGGATTTAAAAGAATTAGAATGAGAAACTCCCTTGATATTTGCTCGGTAGATTCTCCATGTTGAGTTTATGAGCAAGAATTCGTGTTGAACATCTGCCTTGAAGTTTCAAGATTCCAACACTTCAAAATTTCCAGATCGTAGATTCTCCACCAACATTGTCGATTTCTTTTCTTTCTCGAGGTCCTGTATAGAATACAGGAAAAACATGTGTATTCTTATCTTGGTACCTACGGTTAATTTAAACTAAACTAAACAAATACGAGTCAGTTTTGGTGGATACGACGTATCAGGTTAGTGAATACGCCATATTCTAGAACTAACAATAATGTTTTTAAAGTGAAATAAAAAATAAAGACTGATAACGTCCAAACAATCAATATGCCGTATGGTATGGAGCGGATACGCCGTATTGATGTCTGGGAAGACAGACTCGATATAATCAAATAACAATCCAGGTTGTCTCCCGGGAAGAACTTTTGTTTACAGTGAAGTCTTTAAGTTAGACTTTTCTTCAACTTCTCTTCATTCCATCTCATGCACGCTAATGTGCCCGTGTGTGAGCCATTCTTCCGTCTTCGCATTTTGAATGTAATCGGGTCCTAGATTCAAAACTCCTTTGTGGAACCCCTTAAGCTTTTGGTATGCATGCAAGATTCCATTATTCTTATCTTTCTCACTTACCTTTAGTAATGGTGGGATCTTGTTTCACTGCTCATTGGTGTGACGTTTAAACCTCGGATGTGATCGCACCATTTGGTAAGTCACTTCATCATTACCTTTGTAAAGGGTAATCATCCCTTCAAACCGTCTTGCTTTAATTCCAACTTCTCTTAAGAACGGTTCGCCAAAAATAACATCGCCCATTCCTTCATCACGATAATCCTTCATATTTTCTAAAACTGCAAAATCAGTCACAACAGAAAAAGTTCCAACAAAAATAGGCACACTTATTAAGGCTCCTACAACATTATCCCCTTTGTACACCATCTTATATTTCATTATAGAGTTATGAAACTTTTTGGACATCACATTGACATACAACAATGGGAAAAAGTTAGCGTGAGTAAATTCAAATCCTATCATGCATGAAAACTTTAAGTTGTGAGCACAGTCTATGCGGATTTTCTTATCAGAGTCGCAATAACTAGGGTAATCATCAATTCCAGTATTAAGATCTTCATCCCTAGTTCTAAATTCCTCAATTTCCTCACCTTTCTCAATGATGGGTATTAAATCATCTCCTTGATTTCTTCTAAGCTCAGATGGTTTATTTAGATCATTTAATTCAATGTAATCTTCCAAGAAAGGGTCTACTAATCTATTTAACACCAAAGTCTCTCCCATAAGCCTAGCTTCTAAATAAGTTCCATTCTTTCTCTCAAACTTAGCATGTAGACCCTCTTAATTAAACTACTAGCAGGTTTAACACTTGTGAAAACAATCCTTTCTTCCCCGACCCTTAAAGTAATCTTTCTTTTGTAAACATCAATCTTAGCATGGGCGGTAGACAAAAATTGTAACGCCCCAACCCAAAAGGGTAGAAGTATTACAAATATGGTGTGACATCAAAAGCATACATAATCATAACACAAACATAAACAGCGGAAGTCTCTCAAGTTGTGTATGCAAAGTGAGCGAAAATCTTTTCGACTTAATATCCTTAATTTTCTCGAACTCTCCTTTGATAACCTTTGTCATTCTTACTGAAAAATATCTAGAAAATTATCAATAGAACCAACAGAGAAAGGCATATAAAAAAATTGGGCTATAAGTTCGAGAATGGAAAAGAACTTTATCAGACGACTGATACGCCGTATTAAATAGAAGTGAATACGCCGTATTGACCAGTTTGAATAAATACGCTATATTGGACAGAAAGTTAGATACGCTGTATTCGATGGAAGTGGATACGCCGTATTCAGTTATAGACCAGAACAATGTAGTTAAGAAAAACAATTAAATACGCAAACAATTAAACATAAATATACAAGATTTACAGAATATACACTATCTCAAAATTACAACTTATCCTAATGGTTAGATTTAATATAATGTTAAAAACTAAAATATCAAATAAAAATCAAGATTAACTTTCACTTACCGGCAACGCCGCCAAAAACTTGATGTGTCGTTGTGTCTCATTTGGGGTGGGCTTGGTTGGGATTTTGTTTGCTAAATCTATTTACCACTTTGTTTCTAGGCCCAATTATCTATTCTAGTCTGATACTTTTTCCTAAATCCTGCTTTTCGTCTCGGGTGCAATTTAAAACACGAGAAAGATGAATAATATATAAAAACAAAAATAATTAGGCAATCGAAGCCCGAATACGGAGTCGTTGATTTCTCGATTATAAAACGGATAAATTAAATTGTACGTTTCAAGAGGGTTTTAAAATTGACGATTTTAATAAAAATCGATTAGGATACTAAAATAAATTATTTAAAATTTAGGAATTAATTATAAATTCAGATTAAGTAGTGACCTTAAATACATGGTTTTACAGTATCCGTTTTTAATTCATCAGGATAAATTACGTTAAAAGGAAATAGATCATTAAAGTTTAAAACGTTTTGTTCCTCTTCATCACATTCGGACATTAATGTTTCATCTTTCAAATTAAATTCATCGATATGTTGATGGGTTTAAAATCGGTTCAGTTAATAAATCTGATTTGGACGTTCGAGCATCATTGTAAACGATGGCTGGAAATTCATTCTCGAAATCTTGGGTGACGGAAGCAAAGGCATATTGACTTTATCATTATCATTTTCCGAATCTGTTTTTAAATTGTTGACAGAAATTATTTTGTAAGAAAATGAATTTTTGTCAAAAATTACCGTGCAATCTTCATCATCAGATTCGTCAAACGATATTCTAAAGTCAATTTCATCATTGTTAAGAGAACTTATCGTAGGTTCACATGATAGTGTTGCTTCAGATGTTAACGTGTCATTAAAGACTATAGCTGGGAATTCAGTTTCAACAGATCTGAGGTCGTGAACGTCTTCATAATCCAAGATCTTACCATACGTAGCAGTTTCTCAGTTATACACCTTATCACGCCTACAAGCTTTTTCTTCCTCAAGCCTGATATACTCCTCCATAGTAATGCTGGGGTCGTCTATTTTGACCTGTAATAAATTTGCTAGGAAAGAAAACTGCCAAATAGCTTAATACGCCGTATTCGGTGAACTGAATACGCCGTATTGATGATAGAGTCGAATACGCTGTATTGGTTTGAAAAAAAAAATTATACGCCGTATTGAGTATTCGACTCCGAAAGTTACAATGAACTGTAATAATGCAGAAACACACAAACACACAATATGCAGAATATACAATGCAGAAATCAAACACACAAAACAAACACACAAATATGCAAATTAATCTAAACTAAATTAAATCTAAACTAAAACACTAATAAAAACAAGAATTAAACAACTTCACTCTCCGGCAACGGCGCCAAAAACTTGATGTGTCGTTGTGTAGGTGTTATTTATGTATCAAGTTTTACTATTTATTTTATGCCGACTATACCTAAAAACAACACTTTAACGGGCAGTGTACCCGGTCAGATGTAGCTTCGTTGGTAAGTAGGGTGTCGATCACTAAGAGCGAGAGCGTTAATTCCTAATTCTATCAGTATTTTAGTTATCTAAATTAAACCTAAAACTAACGCAAAAGGGGGGTTTCAGCCTGAGAGACTGGCTAGGTTTTGTGTATCTAACCTAAGGTTTTGATGACAAGTAAAGCAATAAACACACACAAGAAGACAAACAATGCAAGTAATGCATAAACACAAAGAAACAATAGAGAAGCGGCTTTCGGCTTTCTGCCTTTTCGAGTCGTTCGAGTTCCGCCCGTCCGAGTCTCTCTTTCGGGAGAACGAGTCTCACGAGATAAGAGCGAGGTCCTCGCTCCCTCGAGTTCTTCGTTTCTAGCCCGGCAGCCGTTCGTTTCTTCGGTTCTTCTGAGTGTCGCGAGGTAGTATCTTCTCGTACTGAGTCCATCGAGAGTGGCGTCGTCTTTTCTACGGAGAAAATCTGTTCCTCGCTTTTGGTTCCCTCCCGAGATTCCCATCTTCAGGAGCCTTTCGAGCGGCAGTCTCGGCCCCTTCGTTTTTTCACTTTTTCTTCCTTTTTTTCGCTCACTCAGTTTGAGTCTGGAGCCTCCCCTTCGAGTTCATCTCCGAGGGAGTTTTTTTTCATTTTCAGAGCGCGTCTCGTTCGAGTTTCCCTCGAGCTTTTTCTTCTCACTCTGAGAATCTAAATGTAAGGAAAACGTATCAACCATGAATAATCCGATAAAATGCAGGTTTGTTTATTTAGTGCAATGATTGTCTTATCTCGAAGTGGTATATCATTCCTAGACTTAGGTGGTACTTCTTCCTAAAACCTAGACACGCTAATTCTGTCACAATTAGACGTATCCGCATAAAGCATCCTAATATATATTGATTATAATTCATCTAGAGGACAACACCATGCATGTCGTACTAACCCTAGCTCATCAAGACTTCACCCACTTACTGCTTAACGGTGATTTGTAATAGGTGGTAGTCCACAATCCAAACTATACCAATGATCAGAACGTTATTAGTTAGTACTAAGCCACTACCTACTACGGTACAACCAATTCAATCAAGGCAATCATGACGTTATTAGTGATCCTATTTGTTCCACATATACGCATCACTATATGGAGAGCTATCCGGAACTCTTGCCTTACGCATCCAAAAGAACACCGACAGGTGCAGTAACATTAAAGATGTAGGACTAAACCCAGTGAAGTTGGTCGCATACTTAAGCATGTAAACAAGTATCATGTGGTAAACATAATCTATAAATCAACGGTAAATTAAGCAATCAAGATAAACAAACCAAATATTAGATCTTCATAAGACCATGGTGATACCTAAAGGTATCAGCGATGTTATTGTAAAAGATACACACTATTTGTTTGATATATGAACGATTAAAATAAAGAAACCTTAATCGGACGCGTTTTCGGTTGCACGATGATTACAAGAGTTTTCCTATGATCTTGAGGCTCTTTTCTGACCTTCTAGGCTCCTTTATTCGTCTCTTGGTCGACTTGGTGGTTTAGGGATTCACTTGCATACTCAAAATTGAGTTTAGGGTCGTCTATATATATAGGGTCTGGTAGTCGGTTCGATACGGCATATTGAGAAGCTCAATACGGTGTATTGGATGACTTGGCGTGGGCTCCAAGAATAAAATATTCTAAAATTCTTGCGCAGGAATTTGGATACGCCGTATCCAATTTTTGGATATGGCGTATTGGCAATACGGAGTATTGGGTTTTTGGATACGGAGTATTGGCTGAAAATGTGTTTTTCTTGATTTTTGACCAAAGTATCATATACGGCGTATCAATGGCGTATTCTTCAAAGTCAGGCAATGGTCTTGAGTTCTTCAAAGTCTTTAGATTAGCACGTATTTTGTATAGGCTGCGAAATGGCGTATCGTACTGTCAGAATCAGTCGTTTCTTAGGACTCTTCGTTTATGCTTTCAAAACACAGTCTTTTCTCCATCTTTGCCAACCTAATCAATTATTATGCAAATACATAAATCTTAAACATTATAAGTACCAATTCTGTGCAATAATATACATAATGGGTTAATATGTGGGTAAATGTTCTATAAAATAGACCGTTATTTGATGTATCAATTTCCCCCAATGAATCATCTTTTCCTCCTAAGCTGCCTTTAGAGTTTATAAAAATGTTATACCTTCAGGGATTTTTTCGTTTAAAGCTACTCTATTCGATAGATTACAAAGTAACACAACAAAAACCTAACGAAATAGGAAGATGAAAATACTCAATAATCTAAATTCAGCTATGTGGTTACATGCGTTAATAATTCGACCTCAATGCTCGGTCGTGACGAGTAATCTCTTATCATATGCTTGGCAATGATACACTTACTCCACACTAAAGCAAATTGAATAACACGTTTATAAAGATAAATATGGGTTTTTGTTTGGAAAAGTCGTACGGTTTGATAATTCTATATCTTTACACCAGAAGTACACTCCAACAAGTCACCTGAAGCACTCATTACACTCCGGAACGCCCCACCCCTGGGATAGACTTGTGTGTTCGATCACATCATTCGAATTTTACCACGGTTAGGAATAAGATGATATAGGGTAGGACTCTCTATCTTTCACCCATAGTAATTCAAAACCATATGGCAGCTGTGACATGTTATACATGGCGTAACGACGTAATGGTACATTGCCGCTCACGATCACCTCACTCATTCCGCCGTAAAACCATGGTTTATTCATTTGCGAGAGAGCGAAGTTAATTGTTGTTAAATAATATATCAAGAAAACAAATAGATTAAGACTTAAGAAACATGTTGCTAGACAATTAGCTTGACCTTATCATGATAAGGGACACAACTATTTACAACGTCTTGATCATAGATAAATAACAAAACACACTCAAGTTGCCGCGTTCAGTCACGTTCACACACTTCCCACAATCATCCATTTACTTTTACTTATCGTTAACATCGGCATCACGTGGGATATCTTTCACTTTGAAAACACTACTCTACATCGTTGATTTTTTGAATGTATCAAGGAAGTAATCGATTTTGTATAATTCCTTCGATAATGCTTTTTGCGGATTGCATTATACTTCAAACTTTCTTTTTTTTGTTTTTTTGTATTTTTTTCTTCCATTTTTCAATTTTTTTGCAACAATACTTCAAAATTCGGTGTAGTTGTTTACACATCTTCCCCATCATAATAATTTGGATAATCTTTGGTAATTTCTTTGTTCTTTGGTCTTCCACCTATAATTGTGACTGGTAGTAACATCACATGAGCTTCTGACTACTTAATATACATTCACCATTTCGCAATGTGCAAAATTTCTAATACCGCTCCAAAGTATAGAACATGACACTAGGCTCGGGGATGTCTCACAACTTTACCACTTTAAGGACAACTAGATTCCCGTAATATTAAACTTTTATCTAAAAGGTAGGTTAAGGTGTAAGGGTGTAATGAAACAAATAGGTGGTGTAATTCCTAAAGGATTGCTTTAGGGTTTGTTCTAGTGGATCATCATCCTTCATAAAAGATGAGAGTGGGATAGCGGTTTACGGAAGGTTAACTAACCCGGTGTCAGTTAGTTAATAAGCAACATGTATAGGCAATTTGGTGTCAATCCTAAGTTTTACAATTTAAACTAATGGTTACCCAATTATAAATCCTTATTTACTATATTATTTGTCGGTCCTCGCTATAGGGGGGAATCTCAATACCAAGATTCGTCTCTTAGTTCATACAACATTCACGGCACATTCATCTATTTTATGGTAATTTGGGTTACATTTAGAAACGGAAAGGTTTAAATACTCAAAATTTCTAACAAGGGTTATTTGGTGTGGGTTATGTCTAAAAAGTAATTTCACAACAAGGCATGCTGAACGATTTTTTTAAATTTGAGCATAATTTAAGCTTTTTATTGTGAAAAATAGGACAAGTGATCATTCTAATTCCCATTCCCCCACTTGAATTATACAACGTCCTCATTGTATATATAAAATATTAAATACGAGAATTTAAAAAGAATTAGAAGGGGAAACTCCTCTGATATTTGCTCGGTAGATTCTGCAAGTTGCGTTTATGAGCAAGATTGTGTTGGACAGCCGCCTTGAAGTTTCAAGACTCCAACACTTCAAGATCTCCAGATATTTAAATTCTCCACCAATATTCGTCGATATTTCTTTCACGAGGTCCTGTGTAAATTCTCAGAAAATAAATGCAATTCTATCTCCATGTATTCGTTTGGTTAGACTCGAAATAATAACTTAAAAACTGTACATGAAGTCGATACGCCGTATCCATACCCCAGGATACACCGTATTGATACCTATGTCGTATACGCTGTATTCGTTTAACGAATACGTCGTATAGACTGTGCTGAAAATAAAGACTGGATAACGTCCAGATAGTCAATACGCCGTATCCATGGGGTTTAGATACCTCGTATAGACATTTTGGGAAGACAGACTCGATAAAAATTGAAAATTACTTTCCGGGTTGTCTCCCGGCAAGCACTTCTGTTTACAGAAAAGTCTTTAAGTTAGACTTGCCCCAATTTACTTCCATCCTTATAAAACAATTTGGGTTCGAACGGGATGCCAAATGGCACATACAAATTCTTGATTTGGAAAATGAATGACATCCCTTTGTTAAGATTAGTCCAAGTCATGATATTAAAATTTAATCCCTTGATAAAAATTTCAGTTTTGAAAAATTTATTAGATGTATCATGACTTGTTTCCAAAAGCTTATTTGACCCATGTGCATAGGCACCAATATCGGTATTTATTACATCAGGTAATGGTTTGACAGATAAATCACCCGAAGAGTGTTCAATATCGACTTTATCATTATCATTGTCCGTATCCGTTTTTAATTCATCAGGATAAATTACGTTAAAAGGAAATAGATCATTAAAGTTTAAAACGTTTTGTTCCTCTTCATCACATTCAGACAATGATGTTTTATCTTTCAAATTAAATTCATCGATATGTTGAGGGTTTAAAATCAGTTCAGTTAATAAATCTGATTTAGATGTTTGAGCATTATTGTAAACAATGGCTGGAAATTCTTTCTCAAAAACATTAAAGTAGTCTAAATCATCAAAGTAACTGACCATAGGCTCGGGTGATGGAATCAAAGGCATATTGACTTTATCATTATCATTTTATGAATCCGTTTTTAAATTGTTGACAAAAATTATTTTGTAGGAAAATGAGTTTTTATCAAAAATTACCGTGAAATCTTCATCGTCGGATTCGTCAAACGATATTCTAAAGTTAATTTCATCATTAAGAGAACTTACCGTAGGCTCACACGAGAGTGCTGCTTCAGATGTTATCGTGTCGTTAAAGACTATAGCTGGGAATTCAGTTTCAATAGATCTGAGGTTGTGAACGTCTTCATTATCCCAGATCTTACCATACGTAGCGGTTTCCTAGTTATACACCTTACCATGCCTATGAGCTTTTTCTTCCTCAAGCCTGATATACTCCTCCATAGTAATGTTGGAGTCGTCCATTTTAACCTATAATAAATTCGCTAGGAAAGAAAACTGTCAAATAGCTTAATACGCCGTATTCAGTGAACTGAATACGCCGTATTGATGATAGAGTCGAATACGCTGTATTGGTTTGAAAAAAATTATACGCCGTATCCAATAAATTGAATATGCCGTATTGAATATTCGACTCAGGACAGTGTATTAGGAAAACAATTAAACACACAAATATACAAGCAAACAATTAAACTAAATTACACTAATCAAATTTACACTACTCTTAAGGGTTAGATCTAATCTAATCTAAAAACCAAAACATAAAAAAAATCAAGATTAATTTTCACTCTCCGGCAACGGCGCCAAAAACTTGATGTGTCGTTGTGTGGTGTATATTTTTATGATTCAAGTTTTAAATTTATATTTTGCTGACTTAACCAAAAACAACACTTTAACGGGCAGTGTACCCGGTCGGTGGTAGATTCGTGATAAGTAGGGTGCCGAACACTTGAAGCGAGGTTAAACCTCTCACTTTATTTATATTTTGGTTATCTAATCTAAGTTAATTCTAATCTAAGTCAAACCTATGCTAATCCTATGTTAGTTCTAATCCTAATTCTAACAGGTAAAAGGGGGTTTCAGCCTGAGAGACTGGCACGGGTTTGGTTGGTGACTACAATCAATTCAAGACACTTTAACCCACGCAAGCAAATTAACAGAAGATAAAAAAGCGGTCGAGCCTTATGATAGAAAACTGTATTAGCCATCATTAATCCGATTAGAAGTTGATTTGTTTATTCAGTGCAATGATTACTTATCTCGAAGAGACATATCATTCTTAGACTTAGGCGGGACTTCATCCTAAGACCTAGACACATTAATTCTGTCACAATTAAAGAATCCGCATAAAAAGCTTTCATTATTATTGATTATAATTCATCTAGAGGACGACACCGTGTATGTCGTACGAAGCCTAGCTCATAGAGACTTTACCCACTTACTGCTTAACAATAACTTGTGTTAAGTGGTAGTCCACAATCTAAACTATACCAATGATCAGAACTTATTAGTTAGTACTAAGCCACTACCGTCTATGGTACAACCAGTTCAATCAGGCAAGCAGGATGTTATTAGTGATCCTATTTGTTCCACCTATACGCATTACTATATGGAGAGCTATCTCGGACTCTTAGCCTACGCCCAAACAACACCGAAGTTGCAGCGCATTAAATATGTAGGACTAGACCCAGTTGAATGATAGGTCACATACTTAAGCACTTAAACAAGTATCATGCGATAAACATAATTAATAAATCAACGATTAATTTAAGCAATCGAGATTAAAAAAACAAACATTCGATCTATAATAATGGCTAATACCCGAAGGTATTAGCCTTCAAACATCATAATTAATACAAGAGTAATTGTTTTAGCCAAGGTAAACTAACTAAGTTAACGAATGATACCAAAAACTAAACGATTACAAAAGTATAAGAATTTACACGTTGTCTTCTATGGATTGGAATGCGTTGCAAGACCTCTTCTGCTCTTTTTCTCCTTTGAAAATCGACTTTTGTGGTTTAGGTATCGAGAATATGATTTAGCACACTTAAAACTCATTTTTGAGTTTTTTATTTATACTGTCTGGAAGTCGGTTCGATACGGCGTATCCACTGGGTTGGATACGGCATATTGGAGTTTCTTGGAGTAGGGACCACGTTTGATATCTTCCAGAATATTTTATTCCCATAAAGCTTGAATACGGCGTATTGCCTTTCCTGGATACGGCATATTGATCTTCTTTCCTTTGTGGTCTTTGGTGAGTGCAGGAACAGATACGTCGTATCTTCCTTAATGGATACGGCGTATTGGTTGTCAGAATAGTAATCTTCAAAATGTCTTCGTTTGAACATTAACGGACGTGCCGGGACTCGTTATAAGATATCTCAAGCTATACACGAGACAACCTCCCAGAACATGATCACATAGATAAAATCCTCTAAAAAGGATTAAATTAAATAAAATTAAAGTAAGTAACCAAGATAACCATTCATCAACACCGTCTACACACGGTACTTGTTCTAACGAAATTGTTTAAAGTCCAAATAGTCAAAGGACTATATTTGAGAAATATAGATCTCAAAAAAAAGTGCAAACGTTTACACTTGGATTGACCTATCTTGGTAAGAACCTTAGGGCCTTTCCAACCATGGGAATTTTTTTGATAGGTTAGATCTATGTTTAATTTTTGCACCGTTCTTTTTTTGGTTGGACTTAAAACGAGTATGCTTGGTCGACCTTAGACCACAAGGCAATTAAGATGAGAAAATTTGTACATGACTATTACTATATGAATAAATAAGTTATGTGTCTCTAATATGAAGAGTGCATTTTACCAATGCAGTTAACGCAGTCACTTACCTCTTGCCCTACTTGTTTACACGTTGGTCAGACCTTCTGTAATAAGTAGGAGGTCAAGTTGGATCTTAGTATTATTAGTAATTAATTGGGTTGTTAATTCTTTTAAGAATTTAATTATCAAAAATACTAATTATTTGAACTTTTTTTATTGTAGATGACTACCTCAGTCGTAAACAATTCGGTTTTTAGGGGTTTCTTTAAGAAACAAAAATTAATTGAACCTAACTTTATCGACTGGTACAGACAACTTTGTATTATGCTATCAGTTGATGATAAGTTAAACTATCTAGAGCATCCAATCCTTGCTGCTCCTGTTCCAGCTTTTGCTGGACTACAAGTCCCCCCCGATGCTCTTGCAGCTCACACTGCTTGGGTCAAAGGATAAAAGAAAGTTGTTGTTCTCATGCTTATGACCATGAAACCAGATCTCCAACAGAATCTGGAAAACCTTGGTGCATATGACATGCTACAGGAGCTGAAAACTATGTTTTCTCAACAAGCAAAGCAAGAACTTCTTCAAACCATGTGAGAGTTCCACGCGTGCAAGCAAGAAGAAGGACAGTCTGTAAGCTCATATTTTCTAAAGATGAAGAGCTATATAGACAATTTGGTACGTCTAGGTCATCCCGTGTCACTAAACCTAGCAATGAGCCTAATTTTGGTCTCTCTACGAAAGGAATATGACAGCTTTGTGCAAAACTATAATATGCACGGCATGAGGAAGACGGTAAATAAGTTGCATGTCATGCTTAAGCTACATGAGAAAACTCTACCAAAGAAAGATGCACCCGCACTTCATGCAATTAGAGCAGGAAAGGTCAAGAAGAAAAACAAAAACATGAAACCGTAATTGGCTATTAGGGGAAACAATCAAGGGAAAGGGATGTCTAAGCTTGCTTATGCTTCTAAACCCAAGATTCCCCCTCCACCTAAGAAGGAAAATCTTGCTAAGGACTCAGTCTGTCACCAATGCGATGATACAGGCCATTAGAAGTGAAACTGTCCCCAATATCTATCCGAGTTGCTAAAGAATAAGAAGCTATATTAGGGAGCTAGTACTTTAGGTATCTTTACAATAGAACTCTTTTCTTTTCTTGGTAAATCTTGGGTATATGACATGGGTTGTGGTACTCACATCTGTAATACTACTCAGGGATTTAGGAGAAATAGGAAGCTGAAGCCAGGAGCTTTGAGTCTGTACATGGGAAATGGTCAACATGCATCCGTCGAAGCTTTTGAATCTTATGATTTATGTTTCCCTAGTGGATTAGTAGCAGTTTTACATAATTGTCATTATGCTCCTTCTATAACTAGAGGAGTTATTTTAGTTTCTCGTTTGTATGACAATGGTTTTATTAACCGTTTTGATGGAAATGTAATTTCATTTTCTAGGAATAATGTGGTTTATTTTAGTGTCGTTCCAAGGGATGGTATCTATGAAATTGATTTGTCTAATTCTAATACAAACAATAGTTCTATGTACGATGTTAGCAATAAAAGAGCCAAGTTAAACTTAGACTCTACTCACTTGTGGCACTGTCGTCTTGGACACATTAGCAAGAAATGTATTGAGAAGTTGCAACATGATGGACTTCTTAATTCAACTGATAATCAATATTTTGATAAATGTGTTTCATGCATGTCTGGTAAGATGGCACGGAAACCTTATTCACATCAAGTGGAAAGGTCTAAAGATTTACTTGGACTAATAACAAAAGATGTATGTGGCCCATTTAAAATTGTGTCAAGACAAGGAGCTAGCTACTTCGTCACTTTCACCGATGACTTTAGTCGTTATGGTTATGTTTACTTGTTCAAGCATAAACACGAAGTGTTTGAAACATTTAAAGTGTTTCAAAAGGAAGTAGAAAACCAAGTCGGTAAGACCATAAAATTGCTACGTTCTAATCGTGGGGGCGAATATATGAGTCAAGAGTTTTTGGATCATCTTTAGGAGCATAGGATTATTGCCTATTACACTCCTCATTACACGCCACAACATAATGGTTTGTCTGAGAGGAGAAATAGAACCCTGCTAGACATGGTTTGCTCCATGATGAGTCAAACAACTCTTCCAAGGTCCTTTTGGGATTATGCCCTTGAGTTTATTGGACGCATCTCATCATGCGTATCCAATAAGTAGGCTGAAAAGACACCATATAAAGTATTGACCTATTGGGCAAATGAAGCCACCTAATATGTCATACTTAAAAGTGTAGGGTTGTGAGGCACTTGTTAAGCGAGATACTATTACCAAGCCTGACAAACTAGAACCCAAATCTATTAATTGTATCTTTGTAGGATACCCAAAGGAAACAATGGGTTATTCTTTCTACTACCCACCTGAGAACAAAGTTTTTGTTGCTCGGAATATTGAATTCCTAGAGAATAGTCTTATAACTCAAGAAGCAAGTGGGAGTTTAGATGATCTTGAAGTAATTCAAGAAGCAGATACGCATCCTTTTAAAAATACTAGCATACATCAAGATGAGGGTGATCAAGAAATTAATGAACCTTAGAGTGATGTAATTCCCATTTGTAGGTCTACAAGGACACGACATGCTCCTAGTCGAATGTGTTTATACATTGATGATGGGGAGTATGAGCTGGGGGATCTTAATGAACCCGGCAAATACAAAGCTGCATTATTGGATCCTGAATTTGATAACCTGGACAGTGCTTATGAATGTGGAAATGCAATTCATGAAAGATAATGATGTCTGGGATTTAGTTGATCTTCCTCCTAACAGTAAAACTGTTGGCAACAAATGGCTCTTCAAAAAGAAGACTGACATGGATGGCGCCGTACACACCTATAAAGCTCATCTAGTAGCGAAGGGCTTCACTCAAACCTACATGGTTAATTATGAATAAACCTTCTCTCCTGTTGCAGACATTAGAGGTATTAGGATTCTTATAGCCATAGCTACATTTAATGACTATGAGATTTAGCAAATGGATGTCAAATTGCCTTCTTATGGGCTTCTCTCAGGAAAGAGTCTATATGGTGCCAACCTGGAAGGTTTTTTCATCCAAAATTATCCAAAATTAGAGTATGCAAGCTTAAGACGGTTCCATTTAAGGACTTAAGTAAGAGATAGAGGCAATGGAATAAACGATTTGATGATGAAATTAAGAAATTTAGTTTCACTCAAAATCGTGATGAGCCATGTGTATATATGAAAGCTAGTGGGAGTAATATCACCTTCTTCATCTTATATGTCGATGACATATTAATCATGGGAAATCATATTCCAATGTTACAATATGTAAAATCCTACCTTGGAAAGTGTTTTGCTATGAAAGATCTAAGGGAAGATGCATATATTCTTGGAATCAAGATCTACAGAGACAGATCAAAGAGGTTAATAGGTTTATGTCAAAGTGCTTGGTATTAAGATAAATCTTGAAAAAGATTTTATATGGAGAAACTCCAATGTAGAACATATCCCCATGCAAGGGAAAAATCAAATATTAAGTAAATCAACAGGTGCTGCATCACTGCTAGGTGAAGCACAAGCCAAAGTACATATGCTTCGGTGTGGGATCTATTATGATTGTTGTGAGATGCACTCGCCCCCTGTTGTTCTTTCGCTCAGAAACTAACATGCGATTTCAACACAATCCAGGTGAAGCTCACTGGACCGCTGGTAAGAACATTCTAAAGTATCTTTGCATTACTAAAGATATGTTTCTTGTTTACAGAGGTGATATAAAACGAGAGCTCAGGGTTTCTTGCTACACTGATGTTGGATATCTGACTGATGCTGATGACCTTAAGTCTCAGACTGGATATGTATTCATTTTAAATGGAGGTGCTGTGGACTGGAAAAGTACAAAGCAAAGCATTTTCATAACTTCATCTGCAGAAGCTGAGTATATAGCTTCTTTAGACGCTTTTAAAGAGGCGGTATGGGTTAAGAAATTCATTTCTGGGTTGAGAGTGGTTCCCACTATTGAAGATCCCATATCAATGTATTGTGACAATATTAGAGCCATTACTATAGCTAATGAATCTGGATTCACTTAAAGTGCTAGAATTATCGTGCCAAGTTCACTACCTTCGTGAAAGTATTACAGTTTGTGCGAGTTAGAATAGGAAAAAGTTCTACATAGGATGATTACTTAGCCGATCCTTTTACAAGGCTTTGCTTTCCCCTAAGCTTTCAGGAACATACTAAGAATTTAGAATACTTCCAGCTAGTTTTTTCATATAAAATCCATGTTTTTATTAGTGTTTGGATAATTAGGATTGTAAGACAATTTTTACTTTCTGATGAATAAAGATACGTGGTATTTGTTTTCATACATATAATAATTGTTGTCATATATTTGCATGTTTAATCCTTGTGAATGATTTATCATTCTAAATATGTCCATTATCGGTTAACAGTATGGGAATATTGTTACATAAGGCAAATGTGAGTGTTGGTTATATTCTTTAAATATTTTGATGGTTCCCGCCAAACTCATATGTTATTCACAAGGGATGCATATTGGACACCCCAACCTTCGAATATTTACTTTTGGATCCTTAGTCATGAGTAAAATATCGAAAAATGGTTAGTTAAGTCATCCTTAGACTTGAGAATACAAACAAGTTCTGGTATGTGTGGATATCACTTTTTAATTCTAAGTCAAACTCTAACCCGAAAATGGTAGTTATAAAGGCTATTATTAGAAGTGATGTGAAGCAGCATTCATAACACTTGTATTCAACAAAGAATTTGTTCTTCCACTTGATGTGCAGTATGATACCATTGGCGCCTCTCCAGAATTAATCAGATAATTGTGTGACCGCACCCAAAGGGTAATGCAAGATGATTCTTAATTACATTTGGTATATCTGTATTAAGTTCAATAACGAGAATCTAAATGGTTAAACTATATGGAATGAGTTTGGATCCATATCCATGGTTTAACGATATCTGAACAAAAAGATGATTATAGCAAGAGATACATAATCATGCTACTGAGAATGTTTTTAAAACTTGATCTCAGACATTTCTAGTTTTAACAACGAATGTGAGTGTTGCTAGACATTTCCGTCGTTAGTATATGTGCTGTCTGCTACTCCAACTCCCAAGTGGGAGCTGTTGGAATGTGGTAGTTGGATTAGCTCATTACAACTAGAAATGTGTGAGCCTATTGGGGGCACACACGTTAAACACTTAGAGTGCGTTTAAACTTCACGTACGTTTCTAAAGTAAACCAAAAGACCATATTCGATTGGACAAACACACTATGGCTATCCTAATGAGAGTAGCCAGCCATAAGATGATTCTAGAATGTGTCTAGGTTTATTATAAAGAGATAAGGGAGAGTAGGAGAGTTGGGATAAGGCTTAAACTTATGTTTCCAAGTCTTATCATGAGTAGGGCTTGAAGGGTATATAAACCCCTCACCCCTAGCTCATAAAAACGAATTTAACAAGCCTCAAACACTCCCAAATCAGATCCATCTCCTCCCTTATCATTAAATCACCCGAATAATCAAAACCCTAATTAGGGTTCTTTGTTTTTTCGGTTCTGCCTAATTCGGTAATCCCATTTAGGGATTTTTCGAGTGTGATTTGATCCCACAAGGTTTATAGCAGGTTCTTGGCTTTGGTTTATTAGTTCTCAAGGTGTGACAACTATTAGAAACGTCTAGGGTATCACTTGGGTGATTTTCGGTTCGGTTTATTGAAATTCGGTTGAATCGAATTTGGTCAAAACCCTAGATCTACCATCTGATTTTCGGTTCAGGTTTTAGGGCTTGGATTTGGTATTTAATTCAGGTGGTATTGGTATACAAAGGTTGTATTGGGTAACACGTGAAGTTGGACTAGCATCCGGGCGCATTCGTTGGACGTGTTTGTGTGAGCACTCGTAGAGGTGACATCTTAGTCACTTTGTTTTATTAACATTTGATTCATCAAGAGGTTAGGTTTCTTTTCCCCTTTGTTTATTTATTGTGTGTTAATCATATACGCCATACTAGATCCATATCCGCTGCGTACTCGTGGTTGTTAATGGTTAACAGTTATTTAAATTCCAACAGTGGCATCACGAGCCAACTCGTTTGGTATTTTATGAGTTACACACATATTAAACACGCTAGGGCTGCATGAAATTTGGTTTATTTATTGTTTTATTGGAAAATTGTGGCAATGATATGCAATCCTTGTCATAAATAATGAATAAACACCTAGAATCAATTCTAATGTTACTTGACAAAAAGAGAATAGATTAAAATTAAAGGTTAATTAAGCTGCCATGTTATTCTATTCTTAATAAGACTAAGATCCAACTTCACCTCCTACTTATTACTAGAGGTCTGACCAGTGTGTAAACAAGCAGGGCAAGAGGTAAGCGACGAGCGTTAATTACATTGTTAATGCAACTTTTAGATTTATGAGACACATGACTTTAATAACTCATATAGTAAGGTCATGTACATGTTTTGTCTCATCTTATGCCTCGGGTCTACTTGTTAAGGTGTCAATGTGTTATTGTTTTAATTAGCACATTTATTCATGGTCGAAATGTAAAATGAGCTGGATGACAGGGGCTGCTATAAAAAATAGAACTTGTATTCATAAGTCTTTCCTTTAAAACAGATTTTTGTATATGAGATCATTCATGCTATGGTGGTAAACATGAAATACAGGAGAGAAAATGAAAAACTCATCATCTCTTTCCTGCAAATATAACATTGCTTTAGAATGCGATACTCATCACACAATAATACCCCGACCATAGTATAACTATCTTAGTTAAAAGCCAAGATTGATGTAACAAATCAAAAGGAAAAATATATAGTGAATACTTGACAAAAAAATCAAATATAGAAGTGAAATATTCGTCTGTGCTCCACCTCGGGTTGTTTCTTAGTATGAATTGACTTACTGGACAATTTTATTCTTTCTCTTTTGGTCAGCAATAGTAAAAGCAATGCCATTCTGCTCTCTCTTGGAAGCTGTAGCTTTTAATTATTTATTCGAAAATCTGTTAAACCAAAAGAGGATGTATCATAATGTTATCATTTAGTAATATTCAGTCAAGTTACGCATATTTACGCGATGACTTAAAAAGTTTATAATGGAAGAAAATTAACACAAATAGAAATACATTGATTATCTTACCTGAATATATATAAACTTAGGCTTGAACCCCTATCTTGATGTTTCACAAACCAAATGAGCACGATACCTGCATTTTTTAAACTAAATTCAAGATGAAGAAGAAAATAAATTATGGAGGTGCACTATCGAACTTCTATAAGTAGAAAGAATTATTGTCTTCTATTAACACGTGAATCATTATGAGACTAAAAAAATGAAATGTACCTTGTCAAATCGGAGATGTAGGAAAAAAAATTGCCCGTTACATGAATGGTCTTCGTTGGTGTCAATAACTTGTCGAAGATACTTAGTACCAACTGCATCAACACTGTCAACAATTGAGTACCGCAGAGGACTCACGAGTGCTTCACCAATACTTCTAACATGTGGAACAAAAACCAACGCTTCAAAGTGACTTTGCAACGCAAGCGTTGGATCTCAATAGGCATGTTGTCAAATGCTAGTCTGTGGGAAAATGGTGAAACCACGGCTATCCCGTAGCTGAAAACAACAATTCAGATGTTTAAAAATTGTGCATTGGACATTTGGACATAGATTTTAAATCCCGGTTAAAAGGACTTTCATTGCCATATACCTACCTCTCTAGAACGGGAGCGCCATCTTCGACTTGTTGAAGCATGAAAAGGAGCCTTTTTCACACTCGTGTAGATATAATAGCTAAAGCATAATATTACAGTACCATTTACTCCATGCATTTCATCAGGAACTCCCTAAATCCCTAATTATTGATATATCACCCTTGATATCTATGGTTTGTGCAGCGGAACACGACTTCGTATGGATCAATTGATGAAAAGTTTCAGGCACACCACTATAATCAACGAAAGCCATTTTGGTAAACAAGTGCTTATCGCAAGGATGAAAATATCACCTTCTGATAAACGTTTGCCATTAAAGATAGTAAGGAAGCAGTTCCCCGTGTCCGTCTCTTTCGCGATGACAATCAACAAAAGTCAAGGACAATCTCTCGGGCAAGTCGGTTTGTATTTGCCACGACCTGTTTTACACATGGCCAACTATATGTAGCCGTCTCTCGTTAGGAGCAAAAAAGGATTGAAGATGGTTATTCATGACGAAGACGAAAATATCACTAATACCACCACCAACGTGGTCTACAAAGAAGTGCTACACAATTTTTGATCACATCTACATGTACCCGCATGTCGCGTTCGTATAATAAAGGATTGGTGTCTTTTATGTTTATTTTTGTGTGCTTTGACTATTGTGTTTCATATAACTTATGTTATGACAAATTGCATACTTTAGGTTTGTTTATCCAGATATAGTTCTTTCCAACTAATAACTTCGTAATACACAGTGTTATTTACTACCTTCTTCGACGTTTTCTATAAGATACCCGTGAATTTCACGGGTCTTTTAGCTAGTTTATACTATATTATAAAGCATTTATGACATTTTATTATTTTTAGAAAGTCTTAAAAATTCAGATTTTTAAACTTACTTTTATAGATTTATAAGGATATGCAATCTTGATCATCCATCTCATTTTAGTGAACCACATCTTAAGGTGACACGTGTCACTTCTTAATTAAAAAACCACATTTATTTTTAAATTAAAATATCTTTTTATCTATTTATTATTTTTATGATTTAATTTCACTATATTTTCTAAAATTTTGTGCTTTTTAATTCAACATCTATTTGCATATATTTTTATGAATTTTTAGTTTTTTTCATTTTTAGTGTCGTCGAAACCGCTGCTTTGCGCGAATACCATACTAGTATTCATAAAATAAATCCGCATAACAAATAATATCCGTGAAGGAGCTGCGGAAACACAAAACACCGCTTATTAATATCATACCCATTTCAAACAAAAAAAAGTAACAATATGGATATGTGGATAGATATGGTTTATTAACATTAGGGTGTGTTTGTTAGGGAGAAATGAAGAGAAATAAATTTGGTTTCATTTTTCAAGTATGTTTGGTAGAGAGAAATAAAAAAGTGAAGAATTGTTGAGAGTTAGGTTGAGAAATGAAGAGAAATGGTAGTGTAATTTTTGTCACCCTCATTTTCATAATTTTTATAGAGAATTTGAAGAAATGAGTTTTTATTTTTATGTTTTGTATTTTGCTTTTATTTTTCTATTTTTTTATTATCACGGTCGGGTCAATTCGGCCAAGACTAAAAATTTCATACTCGAACCCGACCCTGTTTGAATTCCGGTTACTCGGGTTCGGGTTAACTCGGGTCGGGTCCATCGGGTTCGGGTCAACCCGAATATGAGTAATATGTAATAAAAGTGCTTTTTTTTCTCTTTTAAATAGAAAATGTATATTAAAAAAATTAAAAAATATTTATTCGGGTCGATCGGGTCGACTTGAACCCGAGTTAGCAAAACTTTTTCAACCCGATACTCGACCCTATCTAGCATTCGGGTTACTCGGTTCACCCGAATAAATTTTTTTTGACCCGGGTAACCCGACCCGAATAGGCTTAATCGGGGTTGGGTCCGAATAGGCTTAACCCGACCCGAGTAACATGACTCGAAAAAATTGATGGTGAAATTATTCTATTATAATCGCTTTTTATTTGTGGTTTTTCAAAAGAAGAAAATATTTCGTGATTATTTTTTATTTCAATTCTTTTGTGTTACCAAATAATGAAATTCAATACATTTCTCATTCAATTCAATTTATCTGAATTATATTCTCTACTTCATTTCTAATATCTAAATTCACTCCAAAGTATAGGATCTTGACTCATGAGCTTTGCACTAACCAGTTTAGCTATTGCTACAATCACATATCTAAAAGCAAAGAATAAATTGCAAAAATTGTCCTTGCGGTTTGGCCAAATTTTAAGAAAGGGCGGCCATAGTCTTTATAGGGAAGTTTAGGTTAATTTCGTCCTTGACTGAAATGGATTTACTAAATTGCCCTTGCTCTATACTTTCTTTTTATATTTTGATAAACAAGATTCATCGTCTTTAAGAGCACCGAGGACCTTGTGTCATAGATATGATATTATAGGAAAAAGTGTTGTCATTTTAGCATTTTTTATATTATAATTGAGAACTTATAACTTAAACCAAAAATATATTTCCTTCATCACTCGCGTTATAAGACACCCTCTGACCACAGACAACTCGATAAAACACAAATACAAAAAAAACGGATGGTGCCTGCTAGCCGCCACGAGGCAAGACCTTATGGCGCCACTCTTGATGTCGGGCTCACACCATAAGTCGGCGGTTTTGATTAGCGTCACCCCTTCCAGCCAAGCGTGCGAGGTCCTTTAAGAGATGTGTAAAGAGCAAATCCAAAACAACTAAAAACGAAAACCTCAATTATAATAAACAAATAACAATAAAAGAGGAATTAAACACAATAAATCCAAAACAAATTCCACATCAAAATCATATATATCACTTTACCTATTCTATAAACAATATTAGTTATGATTTTTACCAACAACAATAAAATCAATCAGGCTTGGTTTACAAATGCGCGCATTATTGCGAGAGCATCACGCATCAGAGTGATGCGTTTGAAAAAACGCAACGCGAAACCTAATGTGAGGTTGTTCTAGGATGCGGGCTAATTCGAACGCATCAAATCGCAACAGTGTACTGCTCGCATCGGACGCAATGGACGCAACACTGAAATTTAGGCTTTTTGGTTAATATTGTTAAAGTTAGACTTTTATTAAAAAGACCTTTAATTAATATATACAGCTTTTAATTAAATTATTTTTGACCTCCATTATTCAAATCGCATAATAACACACGTAAAGTAACTTAAGTAGAAATATTTTATATTTATTAATTAGCGATGCGCGTCTGTGATGTGCTCGCAATCGCATCGTGCATTACGCATCTGTCTTTGAGACCTCAAGCGCAACAAATCACCATACGCAATTTAAAACCAAGCAAACAGGTTATAAACATATTCATCAATAGCAATAAACCATTAAACCTCAAAACACTAAACATTTCCATAAACAATAAGCGTAGATGCATTGTCATCTTTATCAACCCAAACCTAATCCACATATACAATTACCCTTTAGGCCTAACTGTTGCTGTCGTCGTCATTAGGCCGTCGCAATAGATAGAGTGGTTGATGCACCTTTTAGTGAATTTATTTAGAAAATGATTAAGTTTGTGTGGCTGATGTTAACTGTTGAAGTAAAATTCTGTACCGATGACTTTCGGGCTCTGTATCGATCCCTTCAGTCACGGTTGGTCCGATGCTCCTACACACAAGAAACAACACGCGTTAGCCTCACCCCAGGTGTGTCCCTAGGACCAAGCTCCGGCGTGAGAGTAAGAGGATGATATGTGTGAAAGGTATAAGTATATGCTACAGTGTCAGAGAATTCAATTAAATGCGATAAATACCTTTAAGGTATTTATACTACCTGAGGGTGTACCTGATGATGAAGTCGCGGGCCGTTGACCTGACATCTGCCGTACAACTGACAAGTGGGGCCTAACCAGTTCAGAGTTTGCGAGATGCTCAGGACAGCGCATCAGGCGGGGTGTCAGATCTTGGCCTTTGGGACGAGGACAACACCTGTTGGACAAAGTCCTTTCCTGTGTCGTCTTCTAGTTATGTCAAGTCGCTATCTGGTCGTGTCTCGATGTGGGGTCCGTCTTACTTCTCTAGTCATATGATGAGGTGTCATTTTATACACTATTTCGGGGTCATTTAACCCCTTAAATCATGCAAATATGCCAGATTATGTGCTTAATCGTTTGTTTTTAGGTTTTTAGCACTTGGATGACATTTGAAGGAAATACATGTAACTTGGGCTCATTTGGAGAAGAAACAGACAAGACTACGGACCTACACCAAATCTCTTAAAGAATCGTTCTCACAGAGTGTGGAGACAGCGTCGCAAGCATAAAGTGACGTTGTTGTGATCTTTCTAGTGACGGCGTCAAAGAATTGACGACGGCGTCAAGACGTAACCGACTTAAATTAAATCTAGAAGATTCTACTTTGTGACGGCGTCACAACTATAACTGGACGCCGCCGCGACGATTTCTCTATATGTACAAAACCGAATTTAGGGTTTTAAGTGTGTAACTTTGTATAACTTTTGGGAGCCGAACCCTAAGTATTTTGTTAGCTTTTAGGCCGTCTTTTAGGTTTAAAAACCCTATTGTAACTGACATTAATCCATATTTTAATCAAGTAAGATTGTTTATCTTTAATCATTCAATATGTCTATTTGTTGTTTGATTGATCTATGTTCTTGTTTTCTTTATAACATGTTAGGCTAAACCCTCCCTTGTAT
Organism: Tanacetum coccineum; assembly: GCA_026074375.1. Classification (NCBI taxonomy): domain Eukaryota; kingdom Viridiplantae; phylum Streptophyta; class Magnoliopsida; order Asterales; family Asteraceae; genus Tanacetum; species Tanacetum coccineum. Next base: position 4,175 of record BQNB010007676.1, on the reverse strand, counting down.
TTACTTATGATTGCATGAAAGTTGGATTGTAGATCCTTTTACTGTTGCTTCTTGTAATGAATGTGCGCGTTAGGCTTTAGAAAACTACCATACGATATTAAAATTAGCATAGATGTCTAGGGAAAACGCGAGAAGTGTAGAAAAGTTACTATTGGTAACAGTTTCATACTCCTTACCCCCAATATGGTTGATCCCTCTTAAGATATTTTAATTGCATTTAATATACTCTTAGGGGCCTTGTAATAGCTTCATACTACCTTACTTATGCGTTGCCTTAACAAAATATTAAATAGATGGCATGTTCGTGTAATTCATTCATGACTTAGAAAATACTTACACAGGTCATCACGAGTGTGACAAGGCAACAGGATTAGGAGAAGCAATCTAATGAGTAATGCATGATTAAGTAAATACACTATCTTATCATAAAGTTATCACTAGTAGTATAGATTATATTTAGTTTAATTAATTAGTTAATCAACCAACCCTCAAACCATTAAATTTTATTGACTTTATATAAAATATAAAAATACAAAAAAGAATCTCCTTTCAATCCTGTAGATCTCGGCTAAGCCCTGTTCAAGCCTTCCTAGATAAAAAACGAACCAATTAGAAAAGCTAGAAAAGAAGAAACGACTGAGGCACCCAGCTCTCAGCCCGTAGAATATTACCTGAAGCATAGGATCAATGAGAAAATAATAGAGGGACTTGTTGACAATCATAGGTTTAATGACTCCCTATCAGGAGCCCGAGTTGGAAAAAGAAATGGAAGGACTTACAATTTATTACCTAGGGGGACTGTTTATGAAGCAATCCTTAAAAAAAGATAACAAGGAAGGAAGACATCAGAGGAAACTTCGAAATACCCTGTAACATAGGAGGCCTGAAACACATGAACACCCAAGTTGACCAAGGATCCGACGTGAACGTCATGCCCCTCTCTACCTACATGAAACTAACCAACGAAAGGCCTGCTGAGACGGACATTAGACTCTCTCTCTAGCTAGCCACTCGTATATCTACCCTTTAGGAATAGCAGAGGACGTATTAGTTAGGGTTGTTGAGCATGTGTACCCCGTAGACTTCGTGATTTTAGACATTAAGGAAAACAAAAAGAGGCCTTTCATCTTAGGAACACCATTCCTGACAACGGCTAAGGCCGTGATTAAGTTTGATAAGGGCACCATAACTCTAAGATCTGGAAAAAGTAAGATAAGCTTCCATAGGATACTTGAATCCCTTTGTAAGGACGAGAAAGGGATTAAGAACGATATAGAACCTATAGCCCCCACTATGACTGTGAATAGGCTAGTCTTGAAATGGGAGGAAAGGATAAAATATCACCAAGAAAAGGAGATGGAGTTCGACCAATAGAGGAGCAAAAACTTCAAAAATAAGCTTACCTCCCTCGTCGAAGTAAAAGGTGAAAAGAAGGAAGGAGAAGTCACATAAGGACATGTGACTTAAAGAAAAAGATAACGAGAAAATCACATTTAAGATGCCTCATAAGATGAAAACGTTTAACCATATAGACTTTAAGGATATAAATACCAATTCCATACCACCCTTTGTCCTGGAGAATAACGATAACCATAGGAAGACCTATTACTCGGATAGCCTAATCTCAGGACCTGAGTATAGAGAAGACGAAAGTATAAGCAAGGAAATTCGACACCTAATGAAATTGGAAAGAAAGGCATGGAAAAGCAAAGGAGAAGTCATGTAAGGTCGTGTGACTTCGAGTCTAGCTACAAGACTCATAAATAAAGAAAAACGCTTCTTGGGAGGCAACCCAATGTTTATTTTTATCGCATATTAGGAGTGTCTTGTGTTTTAATTCTTCTTATTTATTCTTTTATGTTTGAATTCATCATTTTTGTAATCATGCTTTGTTTTGTCTTTAACCTCGTCTTAATTTCAATCAAAGGTATTTTGCAACAAAATAAGTGTAGGGGAAATATCCAGTTTTTAAGAACCAATTCAAACATGATAAATAAATTGTTTAGATTAATTCGCGTCAGTTTCGAGTCATATGATTGTATTGACTAATCTCAGGTTTCATGCAGTAATTCATACAGGAAATAACTTATATAATCGCGTGCAGGAAGTTTTTCAAAGAAAACGAAAAGAAAATTTTCTCAGAGGCTGGAGATGGCGTCAGGATTTATCCTGACGGCGTCGTGAGCCCAGCTACAGGAAAATTTGAAAATTTTCAAGTATTTTTGAAAAATAGTTTGCACAACATTTAAAATTTGTAATTCTTTTATAAACCTACATAAACCTATGATTACAACATTACTCTCATCCTATCTTTACTGCTTTCATAGAGTCAAACCCTAAACTCTAATTGTATTTATATCTATCCTGCCGATTTTATGCTTGGTGTAGTTGTCTTTGTCTTTAATTACATGTTATATTTGATGAGAAGAAGCTTGGAAGTTCTTAGGAAGTTTCATTAGACGATTCTTGGAGGACGATTTAACAGTTATCACATGTTTCTTCTCCATTATTGAGCCAACAAAGGGAGTACTAGTTTCTTTTACTTGTTTTCTTTTCCCTTTTATTCATTTTTACGGGTACTTCTATAGAACATTGGGGACAATGTTCAACTTAAGTGTAGGGGGAAATAAGCCTTATAAACTTTTCCTTCAATTGCCATTTGCTTTGTCCTTAAAATGATGGGTAATATGTCGAAACATAACGTAAAAGGTAATTTTAACCCAAATTTAAAAAAAATTATAACACATACCGACGAAAACCGAGTATTAATAGCGTCTCATGGATAGGAATTTGTATGACTAGCACAAAAACCCTCAAAAATTCCACCCAAAAAATGTGAGGTTCGCCTTTAGATCTACAGGAATTCGGGTATCCATTTTTGATACCCAAGATAATTTATACCTTTCTCGAGTTAAGGTTCGAATGCAGTTGTATGTGTCTATTACGTCATTACGGATGTGTACGTATGGTCTTTGTCGCCTTTTCTGGAGCATTGATATCGGTATTAAATTATATGAGCGCACCGGTAGTATATTAAATTCTAGAACTTGTTTTTGTGATGCATCCCGAGACCGCATTGTAAGTATTAGGATTTGCTAGATAAGAGGCACTAGGATTAACCCATGTTTAAAACTTGTAATTGTTATTATGGTCACATCGACTATATAACTATCCCACACCCTTGCCATGCACTCATTTTTAGTGCAGGATACCCCTTACCCTCCGAGCCTATCCTTTTCACGGTTCTTGTAATTTTCTGGTTAAGCCGAACAATTAATGAAGAGCATTGTCACCCTTGAACCAATTGTTACACCCAAATCGCCTTAGCCTACCTTGTATGTACTCTCTTTTAGTACATTATTGTTTTAACCCAAGTTAATTATTGAGTATACGGTTGCTAAGTCCTTATCCTTATAAATACTGTTTTGGGACGATTGAGATTCATGGTAGTATTCATATTATGAAGAATTAGGGAAGAAATAACTTATTACCCCCAATAAAGCTCAATAAGCTCCATGTTATGTTGATCCACCTCAATTCGGGTCATTAGTTAGATTGTAGTTATCGAGTATGTAAAAGTTCAAGTGTAAGGGTGTATCTATAAGCCCCCATGATGTATTATATGTTTAAGCAATGGCAGGGCAAAAGTGTACCAAATAAAATATATGAAAAAAAGAAAGAAAAAAATTCGAAAAAATATATATATAAAAAAGTGAAAAAATGTACGGGCTGCCATTTGATTATGTTTATGTTTATCATAGAGTCAAGAAAAGAAAAATAAAGAGATTGATGTAGAGTTTTGTAGAGTTTGTATATCTTGTCCGAGTCTTTGGCTTAGCAACCAAACCAGCATGTATTCTTATAAATAATTAGCTAACCCTTCCACTCCAAATTCGCTCAAAAGTCACTCCCTAAATGTATCCCATCCATTTCTGTTTCCATTAATGTTATCTTACACCTACACCCACAACCATTTAAAAAGACCTTTTTGATAGTAATGATTAATATTTGCGCCCAACGGTGAAGGTTTGATCCTTTACCAAGCCTATGGTAATTTATATGCTATGACAGGTAATGAGTATTAATTTTCCGTTTCCTATAGTTGTTATAATTTATTATACACCCGAGTGAAAGATAGAATCCCAAACACTTATGTGAGGTGCTAGTATATACTT
>BQNB010007675.1:76197-92692 GCA_026074375.1 Tanacetum coccineum | reverse complement strand
CTATCCCAGGGTTTTACACATACATTTAACAACAATCAACAAATAATCATAGTAGAAGTTAGAATCAAAAGTAAAAGAGTTTTGGGAAATTGGGAGCTTGTTCTTGGTTCATCAAGTTTCCCCGGTTGTAATTATGATAAGATAAGTTATATTTCGAGTTAGAAGGTGATTGTGACATAATTACTTGGCGATTTGAAGTATAATTTATGGGTTTGAGATAGTTCTTGTTGAAGAACGGTTGTAAAACAATATCATTTGCTTTGGAAATCGGTAATAAATCTTGTTTCTCTTTGAATATGATCTTTACTGAATTCTTGATGAATGTTATATGTTTTATTGGAATGAATATGGAGTAGTCGTTAATCCCCTTTACAGGGGTTGTTAATCCCCTTTACCCAAAAAGAATATGGAGTAGTCGTTCATACTTGTTTAGGTTTAAAAAGGAGCATAATTTAAACATATACTTATGCTTATGATCTTAATCTTGATAAACTCGATGTTTGAGTATGCGGATTCTTGTTAATTGTTTGATTAATCATACATGATGGAATTAGGTCGAAAGTCTCTATCAATATGCTTAATTTCGCATTGTTTGTCTATGGCAATTCGGTATTAGTCTTGTGAGAATTGATGTAACACCCCCAAAATACGATACACAACGAAATACAACATTTGGGGTGCTACTTCATAATACATACACATGAGTCCCAGTAAACGATCAAAAGATTCGTTTATAATACAAAAGTTACTTTATTTATATGCGGAAAAATCAGAGTTACATAGGTCCCAAATAACTTTAGAAATTTCTTTTCTAATAACATCACGACTTTCTTACAAAACCCATTTTTATAAAATGTATAAATTTCACCGAGACACAATCCCCGATATCCGCCATCCGTTCCATCCAAGCCATCAACAACATCACTACATGAGATACATGCTTAAAAACGTCAACAAAACGTTGAATGAATTCATAAAGTTTACAAATAACAGTCAGAACGCAATATTTGGTTCCACAAAACAATTATAACTTTGCTAGCAAGGAAAGTTATATCATGATTCCCACCACATGAGCCCGTGTACCGAACCTTAACACATTTATCATGATAGACACATAAGTGACCGGGTAGTATGCCACCAGCCCTTTCTCAATACAAAATGTCTGTTACAGGGTGCTCACCTTCGGATTCATACCCCGGACAGGTTGTCAAACCCAATAGATCTATTTAATGCATTCAGCGTTTACCTCCTCGGTAATTAACGAGTACACAGTCAAAGGCATAAACTCATAGCATGGAATCATATCACGTATCAAACACACTGCGTTTAATTTTGAAAACAAGCATGTATCCCCCTCGCTGGTTTTAAAACATTTAAAACAGTTCAAAAGCGAGGCTAGGAACTCACCTTAATCGAAGCCGAAGATCAAAATAACCGAAACAATCTCAAGACGTCTAAACAACGAACTCAACCGCGACCTATAATTTATGTCGCTCGATTACTATACAATTAGGTACGATCGAATAGTGCGTACATCGCAACTATTGAAATAATATAGATATACATACACATGTGATGAGAAATCCACTTGTGCGTCTTAGATCCTAAACCCCACATAATTGAGTTATGATCATTCTTTTTGTTACCATACTTTATTGAAAACTTTCTATTTTCAGAAACTTTCTATTTTTAGAAAGTTGCTATTTTCGGAAAGTTATCATTTTTAGTAAGTCTCGTCATCTAATTATATATGTAATAATATTCATTTATTTCGTCGTACATTCGATACCCAATTTGGTTATTAATTACCCATATCGGAGTTATATCCCGAATATCACAAAAGTTACTATTTTTAGACTTTCCATTTTTAGACTCGACCAATGGTTGTAAAATACCCGTTGTTCTTAAAATATCCGTCGATATTATTTTATTAACCAAACTAACCTTTACGACATATTAGTGTCGATTAAAATCCCCGTTTGACTTTTTACGTTGACTTTTATAAATACATATACTTCCTTAAATCTGACCCGCCCAAAACGACCCGCTATATCGCATTTTCACGACTTGGACTCTAAAGAGATTTTATGCAAAACGACGTTTCGGACAACTTTTTAGTTTTAGCCGAGACTTGAAACTCGAAGTAAAATGACAAAAATACCCCTGCAAGTTTCTGCTGGAACTTATTTTTAACATAACGCAAAAAATTAACTTTCAGTTTTGACCCGTTATTATGCGATTTTAAAACTAACAAACCTCGCAGCAAAGTAAAACGACATTTTGAACAACTTTCGTGTTTCGTCGAAAGGCTAAAACGGACTCGAAAGTGCTCAAATCGAACTATTAAATTTCTGTCAGCTTTTAATATATTACAAGTGACTTTATTTTCTAGCTTAAAACGTACATCTCGATTTCGCTCTAGATTCTTCGTTATTAGGAGTTAGAAGCTCCATTTTATATCAAAACGATTGTAAAAGTAAGCTCTAACATATTTTTCAAACAAAAACCAGATTTCACAAAATTTCAAACCTTGTTTTCCGCGCCAAAGTTTCTGCCCAAAACTACAAGCTACGAAACGCGCCAAAATCCATTTTAACTAAAAATTTCATTCACGACACATCTAAAATGGTCTATAAACAGTATTCAACTTGCTCAATCATCCAACAACCAAATATAAACTAGACAACGCAAGATCCCTCGAATTTCATCACATGCAATAACCAAAAACAAATCGAATCGCGAAAACAATTATTAAACTAGTAAATAAAGTACTTACAATGCTATATAAAGCAAGATTGAACTCGATAAAAACTCGTCTCGTCCCCTTTGTTCCTTAGCCGTGGCCTCGGGTAACTCAACCAAACCCAAACCGAATCCAAATCAAAACCAAACTAAACTTAATAAAAAACCAATCAACAAAACACACCCCTTTGGGGTCTTGCCGTGGTTTGAACCCCCAACCAACACTAAACCTTTAACTTTTTGAATCCAAAACTCCCACTAATATTTTTCCCACTAAACCTCTAATTCAAACCTTGATTAAAACTATTTTTGTTTCAATCAAAACTCAACCTACTACAAATTCTAATTGCATGTGATCTTTTCTTTCATAGATGGTTATATTATCATCATCCAAACCTTATTTGATAGTTGGAAAAATCAAATGACAAGAGTGTGTGGGTTTGTTGGGTTCGACGAGCACAAAGAAGGAAAAGGAGGGCATGAAACCACTAACACTTGGTTCTAGTTTAATCTAAATCATCATTTAGATAATATAGGAAAGGATTTTAAGCTCAAAATTTTTGATGGATGTTTTGTTTGTGTGCGTGTGTGTGCCGTCGGACAAGAGAGAGCCAAGGGAGGAGAGAAAACATTTTTTTGAACTATGTGTGTTTTCTTGTATATAGGGATAGTTAAACTAATCTAGGAAGCAACCACATAATCATTAAAATTATTGGAAATCAAAACTTTGGGTGATGTTGTGTTGGGTGCCATAGCCGAATTGCTAGAGGGCTAGGGGGAGGGTCTCACATCATTTTTTGAGTTTATTTACTTAATAAAATTTTTGTAAACCTGTTTAATTAAAAGTGAGATTGACACCAATTAAATGTACATGCGTATGTAATACTTTAAAAACACGAGCTTTGGCCAAGGTCGAGGAACGAAGAACGACGGAGTCCGTAAAAATATAATTTACGAGAATAAACATTAACGAGGCGCGTCATAACTTATTATGATGCCAAAAACGTTTAACGGACGCTCGGTCAGACGTTGACTCGCGTAACGACAAAATAAAAATTTCTAAATTCCTTTCATAATAAAATACGAAAATAACTATTCAAGACAGATAAAATTTTAAATGTTGACGTTCGTTCACATGTACTTATAAAATAATAATTATGACGTCGAATCCGCGATCGTCATACGCGTCGTAAAACTCGGGTTGTTGCATTCCACCCACCTTAAGGGAGCGACGTCCCGTTGCTCGTCCTTTCTTATTCATCTTAACTTCGCTTGCGATGAGACGGTTTCCTCATTATCGAATGGACTCACATGTTCGTACGCAAAAATCACGCGATATAATACTCACCTTGACTATTCCGGATGGAAAGTCAACAAAACAAATGGTAATTTATATCAACGAAAATCAAAACATAAGTACAATCGCTCCTATCATAAGAGGCAAAATACGTCATGGAATTATCCGATAAAATTTATCACACCGCTCCTACAAGGAAGACTTTTAAGACGAAAAATCAACCCAACTCAATTTGGTATTTTTACCAACAAAACCAAGCGCACATCGCTACACAAAACCAAAACATACATTATAATCCAAAACCAAAACATTCGTCGCCCTCCCGGTCTCATTAAATAATGCACCACCGGTTGCGAAAACATTCCGGAGCATATACGACCCCATCAACGCATTATAGCATCATTACACATAACTACGAAATAATATAAGCACATTTTCGGCTATTCGTCATATTTACGATGACTTTACATTTTGGTCTAGCTTTACTTAGGCACCTTATCACACTTGCTCATTATCACACTTAGCAACAGTCATGCCCGCTTACTATAAAGCCTTAGCAAATTTCCGTGCTCGCTTACTATGAAGCCTTAGCAAAATAACCGTGCTCGCTTACTATGAAGCCTTAACAAAATAACTGTGCTCACTTACTATGAAGCTTTAGCAAAATAACCGTGCTTGCTTACTATGAAGCCTTAGCAAAATAACCGTGCTCGCTTACTATGAAGCCTTAGCAAAATAACGTGCTCGCTTACTATGAAGCCTTAGCAAAATAACCGTGTTCGTCACGCGGGTTCATACCCAACCGATTAGATTTCTCATTATACCGGGCTTGCCAGATGGCCAAGCTTCTTAGTAATGATCTTGACTTAATCACAGTCGACTCCTAACCAATCATAGTTATGCTTGTGGTTTATCTCGCCACGAATGACTATAGACTTTCGGGATACCAATCCATGTTCACAGAATACCTTTTGGGTGTGCGTACCCGTCTAATTGAACTTTCATTTATTTTTGGGCAAATATACCCATTCACTCACATCCTAAGCCACATCATGGGCTACACAAAAGCGACATAAACGCTTATTAACATTCAAAGCACATAGCACGTAAAGCACATTTTTCACATATTTCAGCGGCGATAATCCTACTAGAAAACACATATTGTCGAAATACAATTCAAAAATAATCAAGAAAACAATTGAGCATCATAGGCTCGCTCGATAGAAATTAAAACTCCAACATTTCCACATGGCGACTAGCACAATCGGCTCGGTCCTAACACATCGTATCAATTCTTGGATGACTCAACTAACCAAGTTGAGACAATTACGTTCATTCCTAGTTCAATACCGTTCGACTTAAGGCGTTAGCTACTTTGATTGTTCCTCCAGGATGGGAACGGATGTCGCCATTCGGCTAGAGTCTCCAATCTTTTCGCCTTTACGCGCACACTAAGTCGTTACGTCAAGGAGTAAGGACCACTACACCTAACTTCAAGCCAGGGGTCGCTTAGTGCCTTATTCTAATCCTCGACGATCCAGGTATAGTTACAACTATACTACCACTACCTTCCATTTCGGGGAAAGAAGTCTTCTTCACGGCCATCGGTTGCTACATTAATGGTAACACACATTTAGCGTAGGAGGAGTCTTCTCTATTCCTCACTTTCAACCTCGGAACTAAACACCTTAGCTTCCACCCACCTAGGAAACTTTACATTTTCAAGAAGATCCTTTCTCAGTGTAGGTATCTGGTTCACACCCTTGATTAATCAAATCTACCATTGCTCACTAGCATACCAACCATACTTGGTCTCGACACATGTCTCCATAACAACTGTCGATCTTATATTATCACGAATTAGACTTAACTCCTTTCTAGACACGCTCGTTTCGAACAATATCGTTGGTATTTTACCTTCTGGATGACTCGGTCACAACGACTTACATGAGACTCTCTCCATGTAGTCAATAGGAGTAAGGTTACTTGCACAAGAATCCGTAGCAGGGGTAAAAACATTTTCTCCTTCCGAAAGCTTGACCCAAACATTTATCCCAATTATCGAGCATTTTAAGGGTGACGATTATTCCGACATAGCGTGGTTCTTCCTAAATTACGCATAGTTGATCAAGTTATGCATAATTGATGACCAAACGACGTCATATCCGTCCTTGTCAAAACATTCCTTTTTCATACGCTACACGTGTAAGTCATTTTCTCGGTATATAAAAAGAATATAATTAGAATGAAAATAAGAATATGCTTGTTTCAAAAGAAAGAAAAGAAGATATCATCATTTCATCCTTCAATCTCATCATAATTATATTTTATTTATTTTTTTAAGAAAATTTGTTTGACACGCAGGGTCAATTTATGAAATTTGAAAACACATTTTCCATTATTTACACAAACAGTTTATACATCAAAGTCAGTACATTTCGCGCACGACGTTTGTTCAACACCCAAATTCGTTATTGCGATCCACAGTTTTAAAATCATCAATCTACAAAACATCATTTAATATAGTTTAGTCAACGGGTCTCGGCAAGTATAAAAAACAACACCCACTCATAGACCATGCAAGCAAGTGTCATAGACGTGCGAAGGATTCACCAACTGGAATCATTCAACACTCGTGTCAAGTCAATCTAGTAACAAGATCACTCAAGGCAACAACATCTATAATCACACATAACTCATAATCAAGAATAATCATAATCTTCCATAACCATAATAATGATAATAATGCTAGGGGTAGTATACATACAAACAAAAATCCTCTAAAAGTTACAATCTTCAATTTCGAGACCGGCACATCTAATCTTAATGATTTTTAAATATCTAATACAAGCATCCTAACATATCCGAATGGCTGCGGTGTTTACAAAAACAAAATACACCCGGCAGTATGGCCTCACTAACTGGCACTAGCAGTTTATTGACTATACAAAATGGTCATAATCTATCCAAAATCAGAACAACAAGCAACAATACTAATGAGGCCCCAGAGGTCTCCTCTTTAAATTAGCAAGGTGTCTATCCATCCCTAGAATGCACTGCATCAAGGTACTCTTGCAGCTGCTCATCTCGAAAACCAAAGCCTGAAGCTGCTGAATTTGCACGTCCTTATGTTGTACGGCAGCCTGTAATGTCTGCACCTACTGGCTCAATCCCTCGATCGTCTCATCCCTTTGGGTTGCAGCCTGCTAACTCTGCTCCATATGGGTACCGACCTGCTCTAGTCTACCCACGGCATGCACCATCTGGGATGCCATAACATGTACTTGTCCCTCTACAACAGAAACTCTAAGGCCAATCTCCCCAATAGCAATGCCATGCGTCACCTCAGCATCGCTCACCTGGATTACCTTCTTCACAAGCTGCCTATGGCCATACTCCAAGTTACCCATGCGGGTACATAAATCCTCAATCACTAACGGAGGCACGGGAAATCTAGGTGCTGGGATGGCAAGAGAATGTCCCTCAGCAGTAGCAGTATATGGACCTCCTACCTCGTAAGTGCTCGATGGGGGTATAACTGGCATCGAAGGTGGTGTGACGGGAGCCATCAACCACTCCTCGTTTACCTCCCATACCTCCTCATCATCCTCGAATCCCTCAGAACCGTCATCACTAAAATCGTCATCATCGAATAACATAGCTATGTCCTCCTCCACATCAATCACCGGGGCGATCACCTGCTCCTCCATCTCGACTATCGGCTCCACAATCACATCGATCACCGGGCCAACCATCGGCTTGTCTGCCTTAGCTCCTAGAGGCTCACCTATCGCTCCTGACAGTGGCACATCTGCCTCAATCCACCCGTTTGCGTTGTTTGGGTTACCAACATAACCTGGCAACGGTCCAGGCATAAAGAAGTCATACGCGGGATGCGGCTCTGGCTCATCTATAGGGAAGTCGAACACACGGTCAGGTGACAAGGGTTCGCCCATGATACTACAAAGAAAAGAAATACTTATATTAGTAACCATCATAAATATTTTTAATCATATGTGAAATTATACTCATCAAATATTAGGACAATTTTATTATATCGCATTATATGCTTAAAGAAATTAAACTTTTCGCGAGAAGTGAATACCAAGTTATATATATAACCATACATCATAGAACGGATGTCGTGTATATATATATATACATATATATATATATATATACATATATATATATATATATATATACATATATATATATATATATATATACATATATATATATATATATATATATATATATAGCTCATAAAAATTAAACTCTTCGCAAGTTGCGAATATCAAAACATATATATAGGCGCACATCATAGAATGGATGTTGTATATATATATACTTATATAATTATTATTTATACCAAGTGTACCCACTATCAATCACAAAGATTTTCAATTAATGCATCAAACAAGGGCATCCTAAGGAATGAGGAACGATCAGACTGCTCGTGATGATGGAAAAAGAGGTTAAAAAGCGCGTAGCAAGGACGCGAGCGCGGATATCGGACAACGGTGAAAGACTCGTGACAATTTCCGAAAACAGTTGTAGTCCAAGTTTTGTAAAACGACTTAGTTCGCTACAACTCGTGCTCTGGTACCACTCTGTAACACCCCCAAAATACGATACACAACGAAATACAACATTTGGGGTGCTACTTCATAATACATACACACGAGTCCCAGTAAACGATCAAAAGATTCGTTTATAATACAAAATTTAGTTTATTTATATGCGGAAAAATCAGAGCTACATAGGTCCCAAATAACTTTAGAAATTTCTTTTCTAATAAATCACAGCCCGACTATCTTACAAAACCCATTTTAATAAAGTGTATAAATTTCACGGAGACAAAATCTCCGATATCCGCGTTCCGTTCCATCCAAGCCATCAAAAGCATCACTACCTAAGATACATGCTTAAAAACGTCAACAAAACGTTGAGTGAATTCATAGAGTTTACAAATAACAGTCAGAACGCAATATTTGGTTCCACAAAACAATTATAACTTTGCTAGCAAGGCAAGTTATATCATGATTCCCACCACATGAGCCTGTGTACCGAACCTTAACACATTTATCATGATAGATAAATAAGTGACCGGGTAGTATGCCACCACCCCTTTCTCAATACAAAATGTCCGTTACATGGTGCTCACCTTCGGATTCATACCTCAGATAGGGTTGTCAAACCCAATAGATCTATTTAATGCATTCAGCGTTTACCTCCTCGGTAATTAACGAGTACACAGTCAAAGGTATAAACTCATAGCATGGAATCATATCACGTATAAGACACATTGCGTTCAATTTTGAAAACAAGCATGTATCCCCCTTGCGGGTTTTAAAACATTTAAAATAGTTCAAAAGCGAGGCTATAAACTCACCTTGATCAAAGCCGAAGATCAAAATAACCGAAACAATCTCAAGACGTCTCAACAACGAACTCAACCGCGACCTATAATTTATGTCGCTCTATTACTATACAATAAGGTATGATCGAATAGTGCGTACATCACAACTATTGAAATAATATAGATATACATACACATGTGATGAGAAATCCACTTGCGCGTCTTAGATCCTAAACCCCACATAATTAAGTTATGATCATTCTTTTTGTTACCATACTTTATTGAATACTTTCTATTTTCAGAAACTTTCTATTTTTAGAAAGTTGTTATTTTCAGAAAGTTACAATTTTTAGTAAGTCTCGTCATCTAGTTATATTTGTAATAATATTCATTTATTTCGTCGTACATTCGCTACCCAATTTGGTTATTAATTACCCATATCGGAGTTATATCCCGAGTATCACAAAAGTTACTATTTTTAGACTTTTCAATTTTAGACTCGACCAATGGTTATAAAATACCCGTTGTTCTTAAAATATCCGTCGATATTATTTTATTAACCAAACTAACCTTTACGACATATTAGTGTCGATTAAAATCCCCGTTTGACTTTTTACGTTGACTTTTATAAATACATATACTTCCTTAAATCTGACCTGCACAAAACGACCCGCTATATCACATTTTCACGACTCGGACTCTAAAGAGATTTTATGCAAAACGACGTTCCGGACAACTTTTTTGTTTTAGCCGAGACATGAAACTCAAAGAAAAATGACGAAAATTCTCCTGCAAGTTTCTGCTGGAACTTATTATATTTTTAACATAACGCAGAAAATTAACTTTCAGTTTTGACCCGTTATTACGCGATTTTAAAACTAAGAAACCTCGCGGCAAAGTAAAATGACATTCCGAACAACTTTCGTGCTTCGCCGGAAGGCTAAAATGGACTCGAAAGTGCTCAAATCGGACTATTAAATTTCTGTCAGCTTTTAATATATTACAAGTGACTTTATTTTCTAGCTTAAAACGTTCATCTCGATTTCGCTCTAGATTCTTCGTTATTAGGAGTTAGAAGCTCCATATTATATCAAAACGATCGCAAAAGTAAGCTCTATCATATTTTCAAACAAAAACTAGATAATCTTGAACCTCGTTTTCCGCGCCAAAGTTTCTGCCCAAAACTACAAGCTACGAAACGCGCCAAAATTTATTTTTGACCAAAAATTCCATTCACGACACATCTAAAATGGTCTATAAACTATATTCAACTCGCTCAATCATCCAACAACCAAATCTAAACTAGACAATGCAAGATCCCTCGGATTTCATCACATGCAATAACCAAAAACGAATCGAATCGCGAAAACAATTATTAAACTAGTAAATAAAGTACTTACAATGCTATATAAAGCAAGATCGGACTCGATCAAAACTCGTCTCGTCCCCTTTGTTCCTTAGTCGTGGCCTCGGGTAACCCAACCAAACCCAAACCGAATCCAAATCAAAACCAAACTAAACTTAATCAAAACCCAATCAACAAAAAACACCCCTTTGGGGTCTTGCCGTGGTTCGAACCCCCCAACCAACACCAAACCTTTAACTTTTTGAATCCAAAACTCCCACTAATATTTTTCCCACTAAACCTCTAATTCAAACCTGATTAAAACTATTTTTGTTTCAATCAAAACTCAACCTACTTTAAATCTAATTGCATGTGATCTTTTCTTTCATAGATGGTTATATTATCATCATCCAAACCTTATTTGATAATTGGAAAAATCAAATGACAAGAGTGTGTGGGTTTGTTGGGTTTGACGAGCACAAAGAGGGAAAAGGAGGGCAAGAAACCACTAACACTTGATTCTAGTTTAATCTAAATCATCATTTAGATAATATAGGAAAGGATTTTAAGCTCAAAATGTTTGATGGATGCTTTGTTTGTGTGTGTGCGCCGTCGGACAAGAGAGAGCCAAGGGAGGAGAGAAAACAATTTTTTAAAACTATGTGTGTTTTCTTGTATATAGGGATAGTTAAACTAATCTAGGAAGCAACTACATAATCATTAAAATTATTGGAAATCAAAACTTTGGGTGATGTTGTGTTGGGTGCCATAGCCGAACGGCTAGAGGGTTAGGGTGAGGGTCTCACATCATTTTTTTTGAGTTTATTTACTTAATAAAAATTTTGTAAACCTTTTTAATTAAAAGTGAGCTTGACACCAATTAAATGTACATGTGTATCTAATACTTTAAAAACGCGAGCTTTGGCCAAGGTCGAGGAACGAAGAACGACGGAGTCCGTAAAAATATAATTTATGAGAATAAACATTAACGAGGCGCGTCATAACTTATTATGATGCCAAAAATGTTTAACGGACGCGCGGTCAGACGTTGACTCGCGTAACGACAAAATAAAAATTTCTAAATTCCTTTCGTAATAAAATACGAAAATAACTATTCATGACCGATCAAATTTTAAATGTCGACGCTCGTTCACATGAACTTATAAAATAATAATTATGACGTCGAATCCGCGATCGTCATACGCGTCGTAAAACTCGGGTTGTTACAATTGACTAATAAAATATTTATCAACTCGGATATGAACATGTTTAATACTTGATCTCATGTTAAACCGATTGGATTAAGGGAGTTTATCATTATTCTTATCATACTTGAATCAATCTTTATTCATTTTACATTTTAAAGGTATGAAGGCCAAAAGGATTATTTTCTATGTAAAATAGTTAATCGCTTGAGTAACTATCCGTTATTCATGCTATTATACTTGAATTCATGTTTGCATTATTATTTATATGTTTATCTTCGTTGCTCTTGACCTAAACAAGTATCATTTTATCACTTGATAACAAAAGAAAATCGTGTCCTTTTATCTTTAGATTCATGACAAATCTAAAAGATGTTTCTTGCAAAACTAATAACTTTCTAAAAAACGTCAATCTCGTGAAACGACCTGGTCTTACCCTAAATCTATACTACATACGGGGGTTATACTTTTCCTGTGTGTTAATTTGAAATTCGGTAAAAACTAGTCTTATAAATTTAAAGCTTTCTTAACATATCAGTGGTTCACTTTCAAACCCGAGGAAATCTTGGTGACACCTATAATCTGTCATGGAAAATTCACCCAAACCTTAGGTGGAGGCAACCTCAAAATTCTCAAAACAATTTTTCAAACCCACCTAATCTTTTTCAACCTAATGGTTTGTACTTGAACCGTCCCTTCAACAACAATCCTCAAAATTTTAACAATCAATCAAATCTCGAAGGATTGGTGTCTTACTTTATGGCATCTCAAGACGCTCGGTTATCCAAGTTTGAAGCTGACTTCAAACAACAACAAAGCGAGATGACCAATAAAATTGACACTTTCTTGAAGGCCATCAATGATCAAATGACGGGAGCACTCCTAAGTGACACGGTTAAGAATCTAAAATTGAATGTTAATTCTACCTCTTTGGTTTCGTCTACTCGTTCTTATCGAATGGAGGATCCCCAAAGTTCCTCTAATCCCTTCAAATCGGTCAATGTCATTAAAACGTGTTCCAAACCAACAAATAATTTTCAAAAAGACCAACCACAAGTCAAAACACTAACAGTCAATAAAATTAGAACACCAAACCCAAAAGAACCCGAAAAAGCTCTAGAAGATGAATTTAAGGATTTTCATCTTAAGTTACCGGTTCTTGAAGTTCTAGCTCATGCTCTAATGTACAATGCAATTTTGGATAAATAAGTAAAGAGTTTAGAGTTAGGTAAGAATGGGTCTACGTTTGTTCAAGGTGAAATGCCAAAGAAAATAAAGGATCCCGGATTATTCACCTTTCCTTGTAGACCAGGAGACTCTAAGCCTTTTGATACCTTAGCTGATTTAGGGTCTTGTGTGAATTTAAACCCGCTATATCTCTTCAAAAAGCTTAAAATTGGATTATTATAAGAGACCGATCATGTCATTAGATTAGCGGATGGAACTATGTCATATCCCGTAGGCATTGTAAGGAATGTAGAGGTCCACATAGGAAAATTAAAACTCTTAGAAGACTTTTATATCATTGATATAGAAAAAGACCCTACGTGCCCTTTACTTGTAGGAAGAGGATATTTAGCAAGCGCTAGTGTCATAATAGATTGTAAGAAAGCTAAAAAAACAGTAGGAGAAGGAATTACTATGTCAATATTTGGAGTTAAAGAAATCAACCTAGGTGATGAGGATGTACCCTATTGGACCACCCTAGGAAAACGAGAATCTTATGAATCATGACCTAGTACGGATGAAATAGGTGCCTGACCCCCTTACTATGCAATAAAAGACTTTATGAATTACCATTTGCCTGGGGAATGAGAAATTTCTAGGGATGCCGAACTCAACCCCTTTAAGGACGTCCTAGTGTTTAGAAAGATGATAGAATTCTTATGAGCTATATCTATCAATTTAAAAGGAAATATATGGGAGTCAAAAGAGTTATTAGAAAAGAAAATAGACTGGAATAGGCCACCAAAAGAAGGAGATGGTGCGTGGCACATTAAGATATTGATTGATCCCGATGGATAAAAATTTAATATAACATTTCAATCAATTCCCAAAACTAGGAAATCACCCGACAAAGAGAATCCAAGCGAGATCATCGACTTGGAACATTTTCATGATTCCTATAAGTGTGACTCCGAGTCTAGCTACAAGACGCGTTAATAAACAAAAGCGCTTATTGGGAGGCAACCCAATCTTTTTATTTCTTGCATTTTAGGTATGTCATGTGTTTTATTCTTCTTTATTTGTTCTTATATGTTTAAATTATATGTGATCATAATTTGTTTTGTCTTTAACCTCGTCTTAATTGCAATCAAAGGTATTTTGCATAAAATAATTATAGGGGAGAAAAATATTTGGTTTTTAAGAACCATTTTCAAACATATAAAATAAATAATTTTAGATTAATTCGCATTTTGTGTCTTGTTTGTTTGTTTTGAGTCATATGTTTGTACTAACTGTTTTTGTGGTTTATGCAGAAATTTTTTCTAGGAAATAATTAATAGGATATTTATGCAGAAAATTTTCCAAAAGAACGAAGCAACAATATTTATAGTAGCTCGAGACGAAGTCAGGATTTATTCCCGATGGCGTCACCACTGTGGCTACAGTAAATTTCGTATTTTTTTGAATTTTTGAAAATTTATTTTTGTGTAATTTTCAAAATTTTTAATTTTCCTAATCTTTGCAGAAAACCACAATTACATTAGTACATACATTCTATCTTTATTATTTTCGTAGAGTCTAAACTTAATTAATGAGGGTTATATATAATTTTCCCATAGAATTTTACGCTTTGTGTAGTCGTTTCGTGTCTTTGATTTGCAGGTTATATTAGATAAGGAGAGTCTGGAAGTTCTTTAGATTTTCACATGGACGATTCTTGGATGAAGATTTAGCCGGTTTATCTTGTTTCTTCTCCATTATTGAGCAAAACTAGGGGAGTATTAGTTTCTCTCGCTTTTTTTTATTTCCCCTTTATTCATTTTTTGGGTATTCATAGAAGATTAGGGACAATGTTCAAAATAAGTGTAGGGGGAAATAAAAAGCCTTAGAAACTATTTCTTCAATTGAATTTGCTTTGTTTTAAAAAGATGTGTAATATACCAAAACATAGTTAAGGGCGGTAATTTTAGCCCAAAATTAAAATTTTTTTATGGCATATACCGGTGAAACTTAGTATTAGAAGCGTCTCATGGATAGGAATTGTATGACTAGCACAAAAACCCTACCACTCAAAAAAATTCCACCCCAAAAATATGAGGTTCCCCCTTAGATCTTTAGGAATTAAAGCATTCATCTTTGATGCTTTTGATGATTTTGACCTTTAGCTTGCTCGAGTTAAGGATTTGAGCAATCACATGTGTCTCATTCATGGATTTGGACGAGCATGTGTGGTTTTGTCGCTTTTTCTGGAGCATTGGTATCGGTTAGGATTATGAGAGTGTATCGGTAGTATTATAGATTCTAGAACTTGCTTTAGCGATTCATCCCGAGACTGCTAGTAAGATCACATTCGTGTGAGAGATTATGATAAACCCCTATTTTTAGCATGTATTTTTTATGATTATGATGGTCTCCTTGATCATATAACTACCCTACACCCTTGTTATGCACTCATTTTTAGTGCAAGATACCCCTAGTACACCCCTCCGAGCCTACCTTTTTGCGGTTTTCGTAATTTTTTGATAAATTCCAGATTATTAATGAAGAACATTGTTTACATCCCACCCAAATGTTACACCCAAATCGCCTTAGCCTTCTTTGTATGTACTCATTTTTAGTACATTATTGTTATCACATTGTTAAACCCTAGTTAATTATTTACTTGAGTACATGGTTGCTAAGTTGAGTCATTATGAGTGTTATACAGTTTAGGACGATTGAGATTCATGGTAGTCTTTATTATACGGAGAAATGAGGAAGAAAAGTTAAGTCATTACCCCCATATTTGTCTAATATTCTCCATGTTATATTGATCCTTCTCAATTCGGGTCATTAGTTAGTTTATGTTATTGAGTATTAAAAAGTTAAGTGTAGGGGTGTGATGACATCAAATAACGTCTATATTCTAGCATCATTTATCCCATGATATTAACCCATTTTGTATAGTTATTGCAAAGAACTGTTACTTAATCATTTATATTTGAGAATTACAGTAATTATGGAGTAATTGGTGAAAGATAGCAAAAGGCGCGCATTTTAGAGCTTAAATGAAGATATTTTGAAGATTACTATTCTGAAGACCAATACGCCATATCCATCAAGGAAGATACGGCGTATACATGCCTGCACTCACCAAAGACCACAGAGGAATAAAGATCAATACGCCGTATCCAGAGGACTCAATACGCCGTATACAAGATATGGAATCAATATAATATTCTGGAAGATATCAAGCGTGATCCCTACTCCAAGAAATCCCTAATACGCCGTATCCAACTCATGGATACGCCGTATCCAACCGACTTCCAGACCTTATAAATAGAAAACTCAAAAACGAGTTTTAAGGGTGCTAAATCATATTCTCGATACCTAAACCA